>JAASGM010000301.1:0-23941 GCA_023334215.1 Globisporangium cystogenes | reverse complement strand
TCCACCACACGCGGAGCAGCGTGACGGGGTCTGTGAGCATCGCGAGGTTCATGAGGTACACGAGTGCCTGGGCTTCGCTGCTGCGACCGTCGAGCATCGAGAGGTTGTGATGGAGATGTCGTCGCTGTTGATGTTGAGAATTGTGTTGAACTGTGCCGGGTGTGTTCTGCGTCGAGACCGTCGAGATCCTGGGTCCTGGGACGACTCCCTCTGCTGGAGCCGGCGAGATTGCCACTTGGCGCTTCAGGCTGAACATCTTGGACCAGCTCAGCAAGATGTCATCTCGCTTTAGCGTGCTCTGCTTGCGTTGTTCATGGTGTTGCATCGTGGTAGACACCTTGCTGCGAAGATCCTCGACGTCAGCGTCCATGTCGCTGTGACGCGACAGCACTCCGCTCCAGCTCACCACGAGAGCCGTCGCAGGCCAGAGCGTGTCGGCGGCGTACGAGACCCGCGACCGTGGCAGTGCGTGGATGGTGGTGTCGTGGATCTGTCGGGTGATCCTAACGAAGCACCACACGACTACGAACAGGCTCAGGTGGAGAGCTGCCGCAGCCAGCAGACACTTTGTATCGAGCGCGTTGCCTCGTACGAGCGGCCCCCAGAAGCTGTGTACGGTGTCGTAGCTGAACATCCGCATCGACGCGAACCGAGCGCTCTGTATCATGGGCGAGATGGACACGACGCGTGAATCGCGGATGCTGACCAAGCGGAGTTGTGTGATCATCGGCAGACAGGAGATGAAGCTGATCGCGAGCTCGGGGGCGCCGACGACGCCTCTTGGCGGCGCCCACATCCTCCGCTTCGTGAGAAACAGCACGGCGATGTGGAGCACGAGCGCCATCACCCACACCGTCCGCATCATCACAGCGCTCAGCCGCAGAAACTGTCCGAGTTGAAGCTTGATCACCCCGAGCGGACTGCTGAAGACGTTCGATACGAGCCCGTACGCCTCAGTAGAGTCCATGAAGTGCGCCAGCGTGTAGCACACAATCGGAAGGAGGCTGCCGTACACGACCACTTGGCTCGGGATCGTGAGCATCGTTCGCAGGGCGGTGGCGAGTCGCATCTCTACGTTCGAGTTGACGAACTTGGGCTCAGCCGACCGTGCAACGTAGCACCCGACGAAGAGCAGCGCCAGCCGCAGCCACGCGTACGCTTGGCCGACCGACCGGAGAATCGCGACGACAACGAACCAGTCGGTCAGCGTGGACGTATGGGAGCCGCCTTCATAGCGAAAGTCGCTCACGGCGATCGTCGCGCGCTCTGTAGAGGTGCAATTGCGAACGCGAGTGATCGTGACGATGTCGAACCCCTTGGGTCCCTGAGAGGAGAACGCTGGGCTGCCCAAGTCGTTCTGGCTCTCGATGACCGCGAGGTCGAGCGTCATGTTGGGATAGCGAGCCTGAAGCGACCGGAGGCGTGCCAGCGTGTGCTCGAACACCCGCCCGACGCCCTTGCAGAACGGGTTGCCCTCGCGGCAGATCGGGGAGAAGTTGGTCCAGAAGTCGTTGCACGCGTACGGCTGAACGTGCGTCGACCGAGGCGAGCAGATCACAAAGGTGGGTGCGCTCAGCGTCTCGGCGTCGTAGTAGAGCATCTGGCTGATGCGCTTCATGTGGGAGTCGAAGATGCGCGGCAGGATGAAGTGGTGGAGACGGTCAACCCAGACGGTTCTCGTGCGCAGCGTGAGGTTGTTCGGGACCTTCGTCGACCTGAACCTCACCATCGCTTCGACCAGCGCGTCCAGCATGCGGAAGACAGTGGAGTGCTCCAGTACTGGAGCTGGGCACGGGCTCTTGTACAGCAGACACGGTGGCCATGCCGGGAGCTGAAAGAACTCGGCATACGACCGTATGCCGATGGAGGTCGAGTCGAACTTGTACGCCCAAACACTCGAAACTTTGCCGGCGGTCGCGTTCAGCATGATGTGCCCCATCGAGTACGCATACGGGCCGAACGGTGCTGTTCGGTCGGGTTCGTAGCGCACGCTCGCGTCCTTGCGAATGCCCAGCCCAGTGCGCAGCACATCAGAGAGCAGCAGCGCGTACGAGATCAGCGAGACGATGACCCTCGTCCACGAGAACGGAGCGACCCGCTCGACGTCTCCTCGTCGATTCGCGCGGTGCTCCGTCAGGAGTCCTTGAAGCTGGCTGTGGTAGTCGGCGTTGTCGTTAGCAGCACTAGCAGCTTTCTCGGCGCTGAGTAGCGCCATCACGCGGGTCATGACGCTCTCTGTGCTCTGTCGCCTCGCGTCGAGAGGAAGTCGAAGGCAACCAAATTTACCAACAGGGTTGCGCGGCGAAGTCCTCGAGTTGACTTTGCACCACCGTTGACTCGGAAGTTGTTCGCTCGTGTTGACCAGTTCCGACGCGAGAGTCAGCCACTTCGTCGCTGGTGTCCGGACGTAGCTACACGGCGCACCGGACACGCTGTTCGCGGTTGGTCACACGAGGTCTGCGGCTCCGCTTGACACTTTGATGAGCTCTGATCGACTTGGTACCAGTGGTGGGGTGGGCGTTGGCTATAGAGAGGAACCGACAGCACCAAGAGTTCCTTTACGCCGTCCTCATCCAAGATCCTTTCTCTACTGCATGCAGTCGACCGGTGCCACTACGACTTGCTCGAGCGAGAGAGAAAGAGCTACTTGGTAGTGCGACGTGAGGTTGGACTGGCGCGCAGGGTCGGATCGCCCGTCGTGTCCATTGGGCGAACTTGACGTACGCGTGGCGAATGCGCGCCATGGATCGTTGCAGGAGTGGCGAAGGCGAGCAGGAGGAGGCTCTCCGTGTGGACGTTGGTGCTGGTGTTCTCGCCGGTTTGGCGGCGCTGCCAGCTCACCAGCAAGGCTTCGGGTGAAGTTTCTGAATACTCACTGTTGTCAGTGGATCCGTCGTCAAGTCGTTATTTTATATACGTGTTTATAGGAGTCCTATCATCTACTCACTGGTTTAGGTGAGGTCGTCAGTGCAAATGCACATCAGATCGGAGCGCCTCAGACTCAGCCGTGTCACAGCGCATAGAAAGAAGAAGCGCTCCGCTCCGCCCAAGCGCCACTCGTCCGCAGGCAGGTCGGCGCGTGCGTGCGTCAAGTCGTCCGTCGACGTCTCAGGCGTCTCAGGCGTCTCAGGCGCCGCGCTCGCTCGCCACTTCCTTTCTCCCCACACACAGTCGCGCGCTATGCGCGTCTTCCGAGGCGCACCCGCGAGCGCCGCTCCGGCGCCGCAGCCGTCGCACAAGCGCCGCAGCTCCTCCGGCGCCGCCGTCGCGCAGGCCGTGGACACGACGATGTGCAACGCGATCGCGTCGCTCGCGCAGGACGACGCCGAGAGCGCGCTGGTCTTCGCGCTCGTGCACGACGCCGAGTTCCGGCTCGCGACCGCCATCGCGTCGGTGCGTGGGCAGCGCAGGCAGGGCCGAGCGCGAATGCGGGGCGACTGACGAGCGGCTGCCTATGTGCGTGTGTGTGTGAGGCGTGCAGAGCCCCATTGGCGTGGACGCGAACGTCGTGCGCGCGCTGCTCTTCGTCTTCGACGCGTACGAGGACCAGCTGCGCAAGCTCGTGGGGTTGCTCATGTTCCAGGAGATGGTCGACACGCTCAACTGGAACGAGCTCTTCCGCGCCAACTCGGCCACCACGGCGGTGCGCACCACTCGCCCCATACGCACCTGCTCATGACACTAACGCTCTGACGCTGTGTGGCTGCGTGCCCCGACAGATCATCCGCGAGTACACGTGCGACCTCGGGCTCGAGTTCCTGCAGATCGCGCTCCAGGATATCGTCGTCGAGCTCTGGGCGAGCACCGAGTCGCACGAGGTGAACCCGCAGCTGCTCGAGGACGGCGAGGACCTCGCCGTCAACCAGGAACGGCTCGAGGCGCTCGCGGACCGGATCCTCGACCGGATTTGCGCCGCGGCGCCGTTCTTCCCGTACCAGGTCGCCAAGATCTACCGCGTGCTCGAGGCGGAGATGATGCGGCTGCTCGAGCGCGACCGGAAGAGTAACCTGTCGGTTCCTCGCCTGAGCGCGATCGGCGAGGACCAGCGACCGAGCGACGAGCGGCGCAGCAACGCGTCGCTCCCGCGCCTGAGCTCCATGGGCGACGACCTGGGCGACGACGGCGCGGCGCCGCCGCAGCTGCAACCGTCGGCCGCGCGCGAGGAGTTCCTGATGCACCTCGGCGGCCTCGTGTTCCTGCGCTTCATCTGCCCGGCGCTCGTGGTGCCGCACAAGATGCACCTGACGCCGCACGGCGAGACGCCGCCCAAGACGCTGCAGCGCACGCTCGTGCTCGTGGCGAAGCTCTTCCAGTCGCTCGCCAACAACGTCGAGTACGGCGCGCGCGAGGACTACATGGCGCCGTTCAACGCCTTCCTCGCGCGCAACCGGAGCAAGCTGCACCGGTTCTACGAGCAGATCTGCCAGCAGGCGCAGAACGACAGCCGGCGCGAGAGCATGATCGCGCGCAGCCACGCCATGCCGCGCATCTCGCAGGTCTGGGTGGGCGGCGCGAAGGAGCCGCTCGTGAACCTCACGGGCGCCGTGACCGTCGGAAGTCCGGACGAGTACCTGCCCGTGCTGCGCAAGTGGATGCTGGCGCACCTCGACTTCATCACGAAGGAGGTCGCGCGGGACAACAAGTTCCGCCGGCGAGTGAACGGCGTCCTCGCGAACCCCGGGCTCAAGAAGAAACCCAAGCGCAAGCTCAAGTCGGCGAAGAGCATGTCACCGTTCCCGCCCGCCGACATGAACGTCGTCAAAGAGGTCGACGAAGGCGCCGAGCGCACGGCGTCGCGGTCGCGAGGGGCGAGCGCCGGCGTGTCCCCCGAAGAGCTCGACGAGGTCATCGGGAACGTCCGCCACCGCAACATCCAGCTCATGAAGCTCTACTACTCCAAGCTGTCGCAGAAGGGACTCCAGCGGCTCCTGGAAGCGGTCGACCCGCTGGCCGCGGGCGACTGGATGGCGTACAAGTGCAAGCACCACGTGGACGTCTTCCGGAAGGACTACTCCAAGTTCGTGTGCCCCTCGAGCGGCTTCCGGTCCGAGAAGGACCGGTTCGTCGAGATGAAGGCGTTCGTGGTGGTCAAGGCGACGCCGCGCCGCGTGTACCAGTACCTGCGGTCGCTCGAGAGCATCTCCGAGTGGGACGAGTACGCGGCGAACATCAAGAAGGTCGAGCCGCTCGACGAGTCCCGCGTGATCATGTACCGGTCGCACCCGAAGCTCTCGCTGTGGCCGACGTGGCTCGTCAAGCCCCGGGACTCGTGCGACCTGCACAGCTTCGTCGAGAAGACGGGCCGGTACGACACATTCGCGGTCGTGATGGAGTCGATCCCGCGGCCGGACGTCCCGGAGCTCAAGGGCACCGTGCGCATGTCGTACGCCACGGGCGGGTTCCTCGTCGAGCCGTCGTTCGGCGACGACGCGGAGCAGTCGCAGAGCGCCGACCCGGCGCAAGGCGCGTTCGCGAAGCTCACGTGCGTCGTGCGCGCCGACTTCAAGGGCATCCTGCCGCGGTACCTGGCCGAGAGCATCTGCTTCCGGCAGGTGCTGAGCATCCTGGCGATCCGCGCGAAGGTGGAGGCCGCGGCCCGGAGCCAAGCGGACTCGGCGTGGGTCTGACAGCAGAGTTGATAACTTACGAGGTTCTTAGTGTACACAGTGCTACAAAACGGAGGCGGCGGGGGTCCGCGAGGCTGGTGCTTGCGTGGTGCTCGGGAGTCCGGCGCTGGAGGGGAGGGGAGGCAAGACACACACAAACGCTCGTCGCAACAAGCCGCAGTCAGAGCCACCGCCGCCAGCAGGAGACAGCAGCGAGCGCGCCACCCAACGCGAGGACCCGACACTCGCCGAGCGCGAGAGCCGTAATGAGGGCACCGCGCTCTTCGTGGCTCGCGTCGAGTCCTGCAGCCGAGTGGACGCACTCGACGGTCCGGACGCGGCGCGCGGAGCGTGATGAGGCTCCGCCGCGCACGCGATGGCCACGCGCGAGCCCGTAATGAGAGACCCGCGCGCGCCGGACTGCTGAGTTCTGCTGGCGGCGAGTACCCGACCGCGACCTGGAGCGGACGGAGCGTTTGGTGTACTTGCTGGAGGTTCCGTGATCGGTCGAGCGGGCGTTCACGCGCGGCACAGATGAGGGACTTCGTCGCTGAGCGTCACGAACGACTTGAACGCTTGGTCCTCGTCGCCGCCCCAGACCTGCAGACACTCCTCGGCGGTCGGGATCATGTCGCAGTCGTAGCCGACGACTTCGTTGTATGTCGAGAAGGCTTGCAGGATGCGCGTCAGGCTCTGCATCTCCGCCTCGTTCGCGTACGTGCCGTATCGCTGCACTTCGTACGCGATGAGCTTGTACTGCGGGCACTCGCCGCACGTGCAGAGGTAGTCGTCGAGGTAGACCTCAAAGTCCGGGCACGAGGACGCCATGCGCAGCAGCCGCTCGGCGCGCGCCTCGCAGCCCACGTCCTCTTCGTCCTCTTCGTCCTCTTCGTCCTCTTCGTCCTCATCGACATCGTCGTTGGAGTAGAGCGACTCGACGTCCGTGTCGTCCTGCGGCTCCATCTCGTTGTCGTCGACGTGCTGCTTGCAGGCGGCGGCACAGCAGAAGTCGAAGCACTTGCTCTCGTTCTCGGAGTCGCTGAGCGGCTCCGTGGCGTCCGTCGTGTACGAGAGGCAGTCCTCGAAGTCGTCGTCGTTGTCGTCGTATTCGTCCGCGCGAAGCGAGTTCATCCGCGTGAGCTTCGAGCTGCTCCAGGAGGCTCCGACGGTCTTGACGGTCGTGCTGGCGGGGACGACGAACGCCGGCGCAGCCTTCTTGTTCACGGTGCGCGCCTCGAAGACTTGGTGGAACTCGTCGAAGAAGTCGTCGTCGACCGACTTGTCGGCGACAGTGTTGACTGGTGTCGCGATGGTCGGCTCGACAGGTGCCGCGATGGCTGCCTCGTTGGTTCGAGGCGCAACGCCGGACACGAGCGCGAGGAGCGTCTGCTTGCAGCAGCGGAATGCGTCGCACACCCAGATCGAGTTGCGAGCCACGCGCGTGTAGAGCGGCGTGGCGGGGATCTGCGCCTCCTTCTGCGTGGTGGTGAGACGGAAGTGCGGGTGCGTGGCTTCGAGCCAGTCGCAGTCGATGACGACGGCGTCGCTCGGGAGCGAGGAGACGTTGCGGGTCGCGGCGATCGAAGCGAAGTTGCCCATGGCGCTGAGCGTTGTGAGTGGTAGCGTTGACTTGCTTGGTTGGCTCTTGCGCTGTTGCTGGCGAGTTGGAGAATGAGAGCGCTGACGAGGGGACGAACCGACTGCCGCGCTGCTGCTCGCCAGTCTTTCAGCCTCATTGACGCCCATCAGTAGCCAGCAAGCAGCCAGCAGCGTGGCGAAGTGCGCATTTTCCACAGTGCGCACGTTCGCCGGAGAGCGCTGAACAATCTCAGGCTCGTCAGTCTCGCCAATCGCCGAGCATGTTGCAGCGCACTTCAACATCGATTCGCACTTAGTGGCGGATTCGTACTTTTGCGCAAATTCCCCGATTCGCAGTCTGTTATTGGCTAATTTGTTGATTTCTCGCTGTTTGATTGGTCGACGTGGAACCGCGATCTTTGAGAGGCGCATGATGACGTGGTGGTCACAGAGCAAGCAGAGGCAGCCACCACGAAGCTCAAAGGAGTGATCACTCCCTCGCTACACAGGACGCTCGACAGATTTGGAACGATCCGGTCTGGAGCGTCTGGTTCACGTGTTGTTGGCAGATCACACGTGCGTCCATCGACCACTCCAGCACCAACAGCCATTCAATGAACACACCATCGATATTGAGCTGCAGGAGGTGTGGACAGAGAGTCATCTTGTCTACTGTAGTGCGCTCGCCCACCTGCAACGGAACAAGCAGAGCAGATCACCACGTTCGCCCTCGAGCTCTGCGTTGGCACCTGCTCATGTCGTAGTCGTCAGAGAACTCGCGTTCTGTTCTCGACCTCGAAGAAGTGACTCGTCGCGATGGCGAAGCGCTCGACGCCCAGCGCCGCTGCTTCCTCGAGCGACCGCAACTCTGCAGCCCAGGCGATCCTCGATGACCTCGCAGACGTGCTGCGCGAAGCCGGCGCGCGCGGCGTGGACCTGGCCGCCTGCTTCCAGCACTTCGACCGCCGCAGCGAGGGGCTCGTGGACGTCGACTCGTTCATGACCGCAGTGGCCGAGCTCCGGATCGGCGGCGGGCGTGTGTGGGACGAAGCGGACGCCGAGAGCTGCGTGGAGCGCGTCAGCGGCGGCCGCTCGCGCGCCTACTTCTCCCGCGCGGACTTCCTGCGGTTCTTCACGCCGCAGACGCGACCGCCGTCCGCCAGCACCACGTCCCGCGTAGCAAGTGCAAGTGCGACGCGCGACAAGAAGACGGCGACGAAGGTCGCGACTGGCAGCGCGCCGCCTGCGGCGGAAGACTACGTGGACGCGTTCCGGCGCGCGCAGCACCAGCAGCACCAGCACGCGTCGTTGCGCGCGGGCGTCGCAGTGAGATCGAAGAAGCACAAGACGAGCAAGCCGCACTTGCTGCCGCCGTGGGCACGCGACCGCAACAAGCGCGCGCTGCAGGAGCTCGAGAACTTGCAGCGCCACGCGCGTCGCCTGCCTCCGAGCGTCTCCTCCCGGCTCTTCTGCCACGACGAGAGCCAACAGGACGGCGACACCGCAGCAGAGCAGCCGCAGGATCAGCAGCTGCAGCTCTCGGCACTTCAGCTCCCGGAGCCAGCAGCGCTCAACCAGGGCGACGTGCTCGAGTTCCCGCCGACAGACTCGCGGTGGCGCTCGTTCGAGCTGGACAACACCACGTCGCTCGCCTACGCGCTGCTGTCCCACGACTCCGTCGCCGACGCCGTCTCGGAGCCGGAGCCAGCGTCACGCTCGTCCAGCAAGCCGCTCCACTCGGCCAAGTGCGCCAGCGTAGAAGAAGAAGCCGCGGACGCGAGTCAGCCCAACTTGACTGCGTTCCGCTTCACCGTCGTGCTGGACGCGCTCCAGCAGCTCGAGACGCTCGCGGCGTTCTTCCGGCCGCTGCTGCTCCGCTTCCCGAGGGGCAAGGTCCTCGTCTGCGGCTTCCCGACGCGCTCGCCGCGCCAGACCGTCTGGAACAACGACGCGTTCGCGCGCGCGTACGCTGCGCTGCTCGTGCACGTGATGCGCACGACGCGCGAGTGGCTCGTGCAGCCCAAGGTCGGCGTCGGCGCCGTGCCGCAGTTCGTCGTCGCCTTCGGGTCCGGAGCGAGCACCGCGCTGCGGCTGCTCGGCGTCGAGATCCCGCGGCGGATGCAGCGCCAACCCGCGCTCGAGCTCTTCCTGCGCGGCCAGCGCGGGCTCGTGCTGGTCAACGGACTCGCGCACACGACCGAGAGCGCGCGCCAGAGCCTCCAGACGCTGCGGCGGGCGCTCGCGAGCGCCGAGAACCGCGTCGAGAGCCACGAGGCGCTCGCGCAGAGCGTCTTCAGCGCCTTCTACCTCACGCAGGTGGCCACGAGCCGCCGCGCGGCAATGGAGTCGTTCTTCCGGACCCGCACGCGCTTCCTCGAAGGCGCCAACCTCGCGCTGCTGCGCGTGCTGCTGCACGGGGGCGTCAAGCACCAGGACGTGCGGGCGGCGCTGAGCAACCTGCGCGCCGCGGAGAGTCCGTTCGCGCTCGTGCTGGTGCACGGGACGCTGGACGCGCTCTTCGGCGCCGACCAAGCGGAGCTCGTGGCGGCGGCGTTCCCGCCCGAGTGCGTCGCGCCGTCGCTCGCTGCGTGTCTCGCGACGGACGCGCCGGCGCCGCAGGTGCACGTGTCGTGGCTCAAGAGCGGCCACGAGGTGCTCCAGGAGCGCGCCTCCTTCATGCACGAGCTCTTCCGGCAGGTCGCGCTCGTCGACGGCGACGGAGTCGCGTCAGCAACGGCGGTGGCGTCTGCGGTGGCGAGTGCCGTCGAAGCTCCCGAAGCCCCGCAGCCAGCAGCCGACACCCGGCGGCGCCAGTCTGCTGGCGGAGCGTCTCCCACGCACGCGCCAGCTCTCCGCCCGCTCGAGACTCCGACCGCCAGCTCCACCGAAGAAGCCGCCGATCCGCAGCCACCTGGCGCCGGAGACTTCGCGCACCGCGTGGCCGAGCTGCTGGCGCGCCACGGGATCAAGTGGGTCCAGCAGGAGCTCTTCGACCGCGGACTCGAGGGCTCCGGCGCGAGCGCGGCCATCCTCGCGCGCTTCCAGCGAGCGCTCGAGTGCGAGCACCAGCAGGAGCGCGACAAGGCCGCCCAGGAAGCCGCCCAGCGCGCTCGGCTGGACGCGCGCGAAGCGCAGGCGCGCGAGCGGCAGCGCGAGGAGCTCGAGCGTCAGGTGCGCGAGCAGGAGGCGCAGCAGCGCATCCGCCAGCGCGAGCGCGGGGCGCAGAAGGCGTTCTTCGCGCAGATGGAGGCGCAGAAGCTGGCGACGACCCGCGCGGCGCTCGAGCGCGAGCTCATGGCGCTCGAGGACGTCCACTCGCAGCGGCAGGAGGCGCTGGCGGCGCAGGAGAGCGAGCGCGAGCTCCGGAACGCCGAGGTGACGCTCCAGATCGAGGAGATCGAGGCCGAGCGCCTCGAGCGCGAGCGCGAGCAGCACCAGGTCGCGCTGCAGCAGGAGCGGCTCGCCGCGCAGCTTGAGAAGCGCGAGCGGCTCAAGCGCTTCCAGCTCGAGTTCGAGCAGCGCGAGCTCGCGGCGAGCCCCGTGGCGGCGTACGCGCTCGACCTGGCGCCGACGCTCACCAACTTCGGCGCGCTCGCGGCCGGCGCGCGGGCGCTCGCGGCGGACCTCGTGCACTTCTACGAGCTCAAGGCCGCGCAGAAGGACGAGGCCGCCGCGCGGCGCGCCGAGCTGCACGAACTGCGGGCGACGGCGGCCGCCGAGGAGCTCGCGGTGCGCAACCTCGAGCGCGTGGTGCGCAAGGCCAAGGCCACGGGCATGGTCGCCCGCGCCGGGCTCGGCACCGTGCGCGTCGTGCCGATCACGGCGCTCGAGTTCCAGGCGCTCGCGCGCGACCTCGACGAGCACCAGGACGCGCTCGCGCGGCTCCAGCACGACCTCGCGCTGCGCGCGCAGGAGCTCGCGTGGAAGGACACACTGCTTCAGCGCCTGCGCGCGCTCGTCCAGCGCAACGAGGGCTTCCGCGGCGAGTCGCTGCGGCGGCTCCAGCGCTGCGCCGAGACCGGGAGCGAGCTGGTGCTCTGCGCGCGCGAGGACGGCGAGCAGCTCTTCGAGCAGCGCGAGCGCAGCGCGACGCTCGAGACGCGCTGCGCCGCGCGGCTGCTCGCGGTGCGCGACGAGCGCGCGCGCGCCGCCGGCGCCGCCACCGCGTTCTTCGACTCGCGGCTGCGCGTCGAAGGCGCCGTGCAGCGCGTGCACCGCGTGGTGCTGCTGCGCGAGCACGACGCCGAGATCGCCGCGCTGGAGACCAAGGTGGCGGCGCTGCGAGCCGGCGACGAAGACGCCGAGGCCAAGCTGCGCGCCAACAAGCGCTCGCTCGCCGCCCTTGGCGCCGCGACGCTCGACGTGAAGCAGAGTCTGCGCGCGCTCGAGCTGGCGACCGGCGCGCGAGCTCGTGGGGCCGACGACGCGGACAGCCCCGCTGGCAGCGCTCTGGGCGACGCGAGCGAGTTCGCCGACGCCGCGCGCCGGCAGCCGTCAGACCTGGCGGAGCTCGTGCGTCGCAAGCCGCACGCGAGCCGCTCGGGCGACGAGAAGCGGTGGGTGGCGCTCGACTTCCGCGTCAACGAGGCGCTCTACTACAAGCGCGTGGCGCCCGAGGAGGTCGAGATCGTCGCGCGGCACGCCGAGTACCAGCAGCCGCCGCTGTCGAAGGCCGAGATCGAGCGCGTGCTGGCGCTGCCGGCGCGCAACTGCCTCGCGCTCGCGTTCGTGCGGTCGCCCGAGGAGCTCGAGGCCCACCGCCTGCTCCGCAAGTTCACGTGCGGCGACGGCGAAGACCACTTCGCGCGCCTCGACGCCGCGTTCGCGCTCGCGTCGCAGGCGGCGGCACCGGCGGTCGTGACCGCCAAGCTCGAGGAGCTACCGGGCGCCGTCGACGCCGCGAGTTCGCGCGCCAAGGCGGCCGGCGTCTCGCTCGACCGCGGCCGCGGCGCGCTGCTTGACGAGCGCGCGCCGCCCGTGACGCTGCTCAGCGCGTCGCAGTGCGAGCTCGAGCCCCACGCGAGCGCCACGCACTCGTTCTCGCTGCCCGCGGCGGCCGTTGGCGTGCTCGCGCTCACCGTCTCGGTCGTCTTCCAGGGCCGCTTCCGCTCCACCGGCTACCAGAATGGCCGCCTCGCCGCGCAGCTCTACGTGCTGCCGCCCGCGCCGCCCGACGGGAGCGCTCAGGCGGCGGCAGCGCGGATGCCGGTGCCGGTCGGCAAGTGCTTCAGCCAGCACGACATCGCGCTCTGCACGCCGCAGAGCCTCGGGAAGCTCGTGCTGCGCCACGAGCCGACCGCCAAGCCGCTCTGCGCCGCCGCGACGTACCAGGTCGTGCTCGGCGCGCCGGTGTTCGCCGCCTACTCGCTCGAGGTGACCGCGACGACGGCGCTCGCGGCCTCCGAGGTGCTGCGCGCCAAACGCGTCGACGCGCTCAAGAAGCAGGAGCTGCTGCCGCGCGCGCGCGACGAGGTCCAGAACGTCTTCGTGACGCTACAACTGAGCGAGCGCAAGAAGCGGCTCGCGCGCGCGATGGCGGCTGACGCCCGGGACGCCGCGCGCGCCGCGGAGCTCGAGATGCTCCGCACCACCCGGCAGCTCGAGGCGGACGACGCGGCGCCGGCGCTCGGCCCCGACGCCCGCGCCGCGCTGCACGCCGCGAGCCGCGCTGCCGAGGCCGCGTTCACGCGCCAGTGCTTCCTGTTCGCCGCGCGCGAGGACGAGGCGCGCGACGTCGACGCCGGGCTCCAGGAGCTCGCGCGGGTCCACGCCGACCTGCTCCAGCAGTGCGACGCCATGGAGCGCGACCTGCTCGCATACCGCGCGCACCTGCCGCCGCTCGCCGCCGCGCTCGTGGACTCGCGGGACCCGCGCGACCGCGATGCCGCCGGCGCGCGGGTCGCCCGCGAGCTGCACGCCGAGTACGCGAGTGCGGCGTCCGGGAAGGTGCGCTGGGCCGAGCTCTCGGCGATGAAGGCGGCGCTGCCGTCGATGCTGACGCCCGCCGAGCGGCTGCGGCGCAAGTACAAGAAGGGCCGCGACGCGCTCGAGAAGAAGGAGCGCGAGTGGGTGCTGCTCGACCGGCTGCTGCACCCGCGCCTGTACGACTGGGAGGCGCAGCTCGCGACGCCCGGCGACCACCGCCTGCGGCTCCACGGCGCGTTCCCGGCGCTCTCGAAGGACGAGGAGCAGCTCGCGGTGCTCTCGTCCGCGGAGCTCGAGCGGATCCTCCAGGCGCCGTGGAACCTGCTCGCGCGCCGGGAGATCGGGATCCGCAAGATCGTCGCTCGCTTCCGCGACGACGCGGGGGCGACGGCCGCTGGGCAGCCGCCGCAGCCGCCGACGACGGTGGTGGCGCTGCTCCGGTCGCAGAAGCCGGCGGAGCTCACGGCCGAGGAGCGCGAGTGGCGCGCGTATGACCAGGTGCTGCACCCGTCGTACTACCCGCGCGACCTCCGCTCGCTCGCGGCCGAACTGACGCAGCGCGACGCCGCCCGCCTCTCGCCCAGCGTCACGCGCGAAGACGTCGTCGCGGCGCTCAACACGCCGGAAGACGAGCTCGTCCAGCTCCCGAGCGACCTGCTGCGCGCGCGCAGCCTGCTGCTCAAGTTCGACCCGCAGCTGCGCGCGAACGTCGTCGAAGCCGCGCACGTGGCGCCGGTGGCGCAAGCGGTGGAGACGGACGTCGACGCGCGCTGCCGGCTCGTGTACCAGGAGCTGCAGCGCGCGATCGCCAACACGCGCAACGAGACGATGGACTCGAGCGTGCTGCACGCGACGCTGCAGCGCTTCCCGACCAAAGTGCTGCGCCTGGAGCTCGAGAAGGAGCTCGACCGGCTGCTCGTGGCGCAGGTGGCCGAGAAGGAGGCGTTCGAGCTCCGCACGTTCCTCGCCGCCAAGCAGCCGCCGCCGCCACGTGCTGCTGCTGCTCTTGTTCGAGACGATGACTCGGACCCGGTCTCGGACTCGGACAGCGACGAAGAAGCGCAACTCGCGCGGGAGGCCAAGGCGCGTCGGCGCGCCAAGGCGGAGGCCGCGGCCGGGAAGAACGCCAAGGTCCGCGGCAAGGCGCTCAAGCTCCAGAGCGTCCAGAGGCAGCGCCGGGAGATCCGAGACGTACGTACGTGCGCTGTGCGCTGTGTGCGCTGTGTGGGGTGTTGGCGCCGCGTTCTCACCACCCGCACGATCTCGTGTCTGCTGCGTCAGGCGCTCCGGGGCCGGAGCCTCGAGGAGCGGCGGCGGCTGCTGCAGGAACAGGAGCTCGGCGCGGGCGGGTGCATGGCGTGTCTGGCGAACCCGTGCGCGTGGCTGCCGTACCTGCAGGCGTCGCACGCGGCGGTCGAGCGGCGCATCGAAGTGCTGCAGGAGGAGCTCGAGCGCGTCAAGCGGTGCGCCGCCCCCACGCTCGCGTCCGCCGTGTGCCTCGCCGCCGTCAAGTCCGGGGGCGGCGCCGTCACGCTGCGCAAGACCGACCTCTTCGACGAAGTCACGCGCGAGCTCAAGCGCTGGGACCGGCACCTGCGCCTGCGCGCCGTCGACGCCGAGTTCCACGCCACGTTCCGCTCCGCGGCGCCGTTCTTCGAGACGCGGGCGCTCCACGGCTTCGCGCAGACGCAGCTCCGCGATAAGGTCCAAAGCGCGCTCGCGCGGGAGCACGACGCGCTCGTCTCGGGCCTCGCGGCTGCCGAGGTCGTCGACGACGTGCTCGAGTCCATGCTGGAGGGCTGGGTCTTCGGCGAGCGCGAGTCCGAGCGCGAGGCGCTCGGGTTCGTGCCGAGCCTTAAGCGCGACGGACCGCTCACGCTCCACGACCTCCGCGTCTTCGAGCAGCAGCAGCAGCAGCGCGTGGCGGCCGCCGACGTAGAGAAGCCGGAGGCGGAGAGCGTCCAGGGGGTGCCGCTCGCCAAGTGGCAGCCCATCGCGGCGCGCGCGTTCGCGGTCGACGCGCGCCGCAAGGCCGTGCAGAAGGGCTCAGCCGCGGACCAGGCGCTCTCGGAGACCGAGAACGCGCTCAAGTTCGGCCTCTTCTGCATGACGCTCATGTACTTCCGCGGCCTCGCGATGCTCAAGACGCAGCGCCGCGTCTGGGCGGCGCCTTCAGCGCACCCGCCGGCGCCGCGCGAGTCGCCCGAGCGCCGTCGCATGCTGTTGGAGGCCCGGAACGTCGCGCGGCGGCAACAGGCGGCGGCGGCCGTGGACAGCACGGCGCAGGCCGCGCAGGCGCGCAAGCGCCAGTTCCTCGCGCACAAGACCGCCGCGTACCGGCAGCGGCTCGTGCGCGAGCACCAGCAGGCGAAGCGCGAGGTGCGCGCCGCGCAGGAGATCCAGCGCGTGTACCGCGGGCACCTGGGGAAGCGCGCCGGCGCCAAGTGGATGTTGCGGCGCCGCGAGATCGACGCGCAGCGCGCGCTCGCGGGCGCCGCCGCCACGACGCTGCAGCGCGCGTACCGCGGGCGGCTCGGGCGGCTCGCGGCCGAGGCCAAGCGCGTGGAGCTCGCCGAGTTCATCGCGCAGGTGCGCGCCGAGGAGGCGATCGAGGAGGAGGAGGAGTACTGGCGGCGCCACCGGCTCGAGCGCGCGGGCCGCCAGGTCGCCGCCTTCGTGCGGAGAGAAGCATAGATTGAGCATGTGGCTGGGTGGGTGGGGAGAGGAAGAAGCGAGAGCTCGCGCTTACCTGCTGCTGCTGCTGCGTTCAGCGCTGCTCGGCGAACGGCAGCGTGTTGCTCACGAGCTTGACGAGCGCGTCCGTCTTCTTGCGGCGGTGGGCCGTCTGCTTGGCCACGCGCGTCCAGCGCTCGCCGTGCTTGGGGTCGGCGTCCACGCAGCGCTGGAGCACCTTGTCGGCGTCGCGCCCGTGCTGCGTCTCGAAGAGGTAGTAGAACGCCCAGCCGTCGCCGAAGTCGGCGTCGAGCTGCACCGTGCGCTCGAGCCACTTGCGCGCCTTGGCGAACTTGCGCTCGTGCCAGAAGAGCTTGGCGACCGCGAGGCACACGGTCGGGTCGTTGTCCTTCTTCTTGAGTGCCGTGAAGGACGCGCGCTTCTGCTGCGCGCGCGGCGCGATGTCGATCGACTCGGCGAGCAGAAGCCCCGACTCGGGGCACTCCTGCAGCCCCTTGGCCATGAGCATCTCCTGGCCCTTGGGGTTGTGCCAGCGGGCCTCGAGCCGCGCGGCCTCGAGCCAGAGCTGGTCGTTCTTGGGGTTCTTGAGCCGCGCGAGCTCGAGCACGGACCGCGCCTTCGTCACGCCGTTCACCGTCTCCTCGAGCCGGCTCGCGAGCGTCCAGAGCGGCACCGACTTGGGGCAGTGCTGCACGCCCGCGCGGTACATCGCCTTGGCCTGGTCGTACTGCGGCGGCGCCTGCGCCTCGTAGAACTGGCCCGCCATCATGTAGAGCTTGGCGAACGACGGGTACAGCCGGATGCCCTCCTGCAGCAGCGCCTCCTCGGCCGCGGGGCTCTCGCCGCACTCGCGCTCGAGCAGCACGGACTTCATCCACACGTGCGCCGTCGGCGCCTGCGCGCGCGCCTTCGCCAGCAGCGCGCGCGCCAGCTCGACCTCGTCGTTCTCCCACTCGAGCTTGACGGCAGCGAGCCAGATCGCCTCGCTGTTCGGGTTGGCGCTGAACGCCTGGCGCAGGATCAGCCGCGCGTTCGCGACCGAGCCGTTCGTCCACACCTCCTTCGCCGCCATGAGCCACAGGATCTCGGCGCCCGGGCACGCGGCCACTGCCTGCTGCAGCAGCTGCTCCACGGCCGCGCCGCCGCCCACCTGCTTCTCGAGCGCCACGGCGCGCAGCCAGATCGACTTCTTCCCCGGGAACGCCTGCAGCGCGCGCGCGTAGATCGCCCGCGCGGTCAGCAGCGCGCCGCGACCGGCGCTCGTCTCCGCGTCGTCCAGCCACGTGCGCTTCCGGTCCTCCGGCTCGACGCCCACGTCGATGCACGCGCGCACGATCGCGCCGCACGTGAGCGGCGCGTCCGCCGCCTCGCACGCCTCGGCCTCCTTGAGCCACAGCTCGCGGTTGATCACGACCTGGTGCTTCTGCAGTGACTTGAGCGCGAGCTGGACGATGCGCTCGATCATCTCGGTCTTGCCCTGCGCCTCCTCGAGCTTGGCGGCCGTGATCCAAATCGACGGCTCGGTCGGGATCGCCGTGCGCGCCTTGTTGAGCGTCTTCTTGGCGTTCTCGTACGTCTCGAGCCGCGCGAGCGCGAGCCAGAGGTCCACGGCCTGCGGCACGCACTCGACCGCGCGCCCGAGCAGCACGCGCGCGCCGTCGACGTCCTCGAGCTCGACGAGCGCCTTCCAGAGCTTGACCGAGTTGGGCACGAACTCGAGCGCGCGGCGCATCACGAGCTTCTTGAGCTCGTCGTCGCGCTCGAGCTGCGCGGCGTGGAGCCAGACCTTGACGGACGCCGGCACGTGGCGCACGGCGTCCGCGAGCACCGTCTTGGCGTTCTCCGGGTTCTGCAGCCGCGCGGCCTCGAGCCAGACGTCCTCCTGCGCCGGGCACGACGCGCAGCCCTGCGCGATGATCTTGCGCGCCTGCACGATCTTCCCGGCGACCTCCTCGAGGCGCGCGGCGGCGATCCAGCCGGGCCCGTGCTTGGGGTTCGTCGTCGTGACGGACCGCAGCAGCAGCCGCGCCTTCTTGATGTCGCCGATCTCGGCGTCGCTCGTGAGCTGGAGGCTGTTGAGGTCCGTGAGGTAGCCCTTCGGGTCCACGACCGTCTGCCCCGTGATCGAGTCCGACATCTTGTCGAGCTTGTGCGAGAGCACGGCGCCGCGCGCCTCGGCGAGCCCCGTGATCGTCGACGCCATGCCGGACGCGTCGGGCGTGATCGTGCCGCTGAGCGCGGCGGCGCCTTGGGCCGCGACGCCGCTCGCGCCGCTCGCGAGCACGTGGTCCGGCAGCGGCGCGAACGTCGCGTTGCGCCGCTGCAGCGCCGTGTTGGCCTTGAACTTGAGCGAGTAGTCGCCCATGTCGGGGATGGCGTCCCACTCGGCGTCGCTCATGGCCTGGAGCCCGGCCTTGAGGTCGGCGAACTGGTCGCTGATCTTGGGCCGGTCCTGCCGCGCCTTCTTGAGCTCCTCGAGCATGCGCACCTCGCGGCGGCGCTTGCGGCGCGCGTCCATGCGCGCGTCCACCATCTCGTACACGTCGTCGGCCTCGCGGTCGTCCTGGTCGTACGGCGTGTCCTGGAAGAGCCCCGCGGACGAGTAGCCCGCGAACTCGTCGTAGTTCGTCTCGCTGTAGTCCCCGAAGTCCTCGTGCTCGTCCGTCGCGCGGCCGAAGCCGCCGAGCCCCGCGGTGCCGGAGCCGCGGCCGGCGCTCGGGCCGCCGCCGCCGCGGCCGCCGGAATGCGACAGGTCGGGGCCCCCGCGGCCGCGCCCGGCGCCCGGCAGGAAGCTCGGCGGGCCGCTCGGTGGGCCGGCGGCGGCGGCCCCGAGGCCCGTGCTGCCGTCGGCCGCGAGCCCCTCGGGCGTGAGCGGCGAGCGCGCGGGGCCGATGTCCGAGCGCGTCGTGAAGCCCACGGCGCCGCGCCCGAGCCCAGGGACGTAGTTGGCCGGCGCGCCGGACGCGTACGTGTTGCGCAGGCGCTGCCCGAGGCCGCTCATGGTGTCTGGCTGCTGGGCTGCTGTCTTTGCTGCTTGGCGGCTGGGGAATATGTTGTGGAATGGCTCGGAAGAATCATTGGGGAGGCGGCACTGCAGTGATTCTTCCCACTCGGTTTGCGCGAGTGGAAGAAGAGAGGGCGTCAAGGAGCTGAACGGACTCGTGCTCTTCATGCACTAGCAGCACAGCGAGGTGAACGAATGTGTTGGCGAGAAGCACATCAAAACTTGTTCACATCCTCTGCACAGAGCGCACTGCTGCTCTGCTCGACGACCACACTACCACTCTCTCTCTCTCTCTCTCTCTCTCTCTCACTCGTGCTCAGCTCGTACTACAAAGCTACGAAGCTTGAGATGCACGCTTAGCGCCACGTGGCCGCCGGCACGTACTGGTCAATGAAGGCGCGGCCAGCCGACACGCGCGCGTACACGCCCGGGTACCCGAGCTGCCCGCAGCCGCGGCCCCAGCTCACGACGCCCACGAGCACGTCCGTGCCGTTCTTGTTGACGACGAGCGGGCCGCCCGAGTCACCCTGGCACGAGTCCTTGTTCTGGAGCCCGCCGGCGCACACCATCGTGTCCGTGACGCTCGGCAGCTTCGCCTTGCAGTCCACGTTCGTCACGATGCCGACGTCGACCTGGAGCAGCACGTTTGACTGCGAGCCGCCAGACGTCGTGGTGCCCCAGCCGAGCGTCGTGGCCACGGAGCCGACCGGCTCGTCCTCACCGGTGGCCGCCGCGAGCGCCACGGGCGGGTACGACACCGGCGACGCGAGCTCGAGCAGCAAGTAGTCGTTGCCCGTGCTCGCGCTCACGTAGCGGGGGTGGATGATCTTGCGCAGCACGCGCACCGCCGTGCCGTCCGTCGAGCCAGAGAGGTAGTGCGTGCCGACGTTCACGTACTGGATGCTGCTGGCGCAGTGCGCCGCCGTGAGGACCCATGTCGGCGCGATGAGCGAGCCGCCGCAGAAGCTGCGGCCAGCAGCGGTGCTGCGCATGCCCGCGACGTACGTCGACTTGCCCACCGGCGTCTCCGTGCCGCCGAGGATCAGCGGCGTGATCGCGTTCTCGGCCTCCCAGTTCACCTCGGCGATGTCGGTCATGAACTGCTCGTAGGTCACCGGGCCGGAGCGAGCGGAGACGGTGGCGACGGCGAGCGCGGCTGAGGCGGCGAGGACCTGGAACACCTTCATGGCTGGAAGACTTGGAGGCTTGGAGGCTTGTGGGGGCGGAGGCGAATGCTCGAATGAGCTCGAGGTGAGTCGGGTCGAGTCGAATCGAGTCGAAGTGCTCGCTGAGCGCGCGAGAGCATTTGAGCAGAGGAACAGGAGCTCCGAGAGTGTGCGAGAGCGTTTGAGCAGAGGAGCAGGAGCTTCGGGGTCGCATTCGATGGAGCTCTTGCTCGTTCGTCTGCATCTCGCTGTTCTGTTCTCAGAGTGCTGCGGGCGGCCATGGGAAGCGATTCCCAGTTGCAGGAGATCTTTTTGACAGTCGAGCGGCGTTCGTTCGTTCGTGTTCGTGGACGCGTGGGAAGACGTCTGTGTGCGCTGGAAGATCTGGTCGGCGCCACCCAGTGCAGCTCCTCAACAGGCGGCAATCGAATCGGCCAGTTCCTTGGTTCGCATCGGCCGTCAATACTTGGGACCACGTTCGCGCCTCGCACACAGGCGTCGTTGCGAGTTGCTGCCTATTACCAGGCTTGCGTGGAGGTGACCACTCTTACAGCAGAAAACACTTGCAACGTGCACGCTGCTGATCCTCTCGGTTGTCGTCACATTCGTCTGCAAGTGTGTCGTCGACCTCGCTTTCCGCCATGTGTCGACGGCGATTAATCAGAACAGATTAATCAGATATCCTAACAGATCAAGAGCGATCAGCGGATGACGCACGCTCCGTCGGCGATTGGTGTCTGCGCTGATACTGCCACGGGGAGTTGCGAAGATCGCTCGGCTGTCCCAATGAACCAGACGCCGGGGACAGCCTTGCAGGCGTCCAACTTCACGCGCAGTTGTTGTTCCTGAACTTGGTTCACGAGTTCGAACACGAACGCAGCAACGCACTACAGTTGCGCTCGCGTGCGCGCCACGCAGCCTCCAGGCAGCCGATGCGGTGTCATGTGGTGATCACTGATCGCCGATCTTCGCTGGGCCTCAACCACCGACGCTGCCAGTTGCATCGTCCTCTCTCGCAGTTGCTCCCTCGCTCGCTCGCTCGTCGAACCAGTCTCGAAGGTACAGGTGGTTGCCGCCTTCCTGGCCGTAGTCGTACTCGGCGAGCGCGCGGATCGCGTCCAGACCCACTTGCTCCGGGTAGTTCTCCTCGAGCCACGAGAGCACCGCGAGGTGGTTGTTCTCCGCCGCGGCGTTCGCAGCGCGCGAGCTGCAGCCCACACGCAGGTGGTCGTGCAGGAAGAGCAGCGTCTCAAAGTCTCCGCGACCCGCCGCGTTGTTCATCGCTCGAGTCGTGCAGCCCTCGGATCGGTGCGCGTGCAGCCACTTGATAGCCTCGAGGTGGCCGCGCCGCGCAGCCTCGTCCATCGCGTCCGTGCTGCAGCCGGTGCCCGCCCGGTGCGTCTGGAGCCACTCGAGCATGTGCAGGTGGCCGTTGCCAGCAGCGCCGTCCATCGCCGCACTCGTGCAGCCCTCCGTCCGGTGCGCGTGCAGCCACGCCGCCACGTCAGCGTGGCCGTGCGTGCACGCTTGGTCCATCGCCGCCGAGGTGCAGCCTTCACGTCGGTGGTCGTGGAGCCACGTGACGGTTCTCAAGTGGCCGCCGCCTGCCGCCTTGTCCATCGCCGCTGCCGTGCAGCCTTCCGAACGGTGCGCGTGAAGCCACTCGACGGTGTCGAGGAAGCCGTGCGCGGCCGCGAAGTCCATCGCCGCCGTCGTGCAGCCCTCGGTGCGGTTCTCGTGCAGCCACCGGATGACGTCGAGGTGGCCGTTGCGCGCCGCATGGTCCATCGCCATCGTCGAGCAGCCTTCTGTTCGGTTCTCGTGCAGCCACCGCACGACGTCGAGGTGGCCGTTCGCCGCTGCGTCGTCCATCGCCTTCAGCGTGCAGCCCTCGGCGCGGTTCTCGTGCAGCCACGCGAGCGTCTCGAGGTGGCCGTTCGCCGCCGCCTGGTTCATGGCTTCGGCGCTGCACCCGTCGCTGCGGTGCGCGTGCAGCCACATGACGACGTCCAAGTGACCGCCCTTCGCCGCCGACTCCATCGCCACGTAGCTGCACGGCTCCGCAAAGCACGGGTGCAGCATCACGACGACCGCCAGGTGGCCTCTGCCGGCAGCGCGCTCCAGCGCGACCGAGAAGCGTCCGACGGGACTCGGGCGGCTCGCCAGCAGCCACCGGATGACGTGCACGTGTCCCCGCTCGGCCGCCAGCTCGAGCGCGAACGCGCCGCCGCGACACCCCCGCCCGTGCAGCCACTGCAGCATCTCGAGGTTCCCGTTGCGCGCCGCATAGTCGATCGGCGCGCGGCCGTACTGGCGGCCGTTGGGCGTGAAGATCGCCGACGTCTGCGCCTTGGTGCGCTCGTGCAGCCAGCGCACGACGTGCAGGTGGTCGTTCTCCGCCGCGCCGTCCGCCTCGACGAAGCTCCACACTAAGCGCGCGTGGTGCGCGTGCAGCCACTCGAGCACGTGCAGGTGGCCGCGGGACGCCGCCATGTCGAGCTCGATCGTTACCGGCGCGTCCGGGCAGTACGCGTGCAGCCAGCGCACGACGCGCAGGTCGCCGTTCAGGGCCACCTGCATCATCGCGCGCGCAAAGAGCGAGCGGCGGTGGTGGCGCGCGAGCCGCGGGCAGCGCTGCTCCGCCAGGCGCCGCAGGTGGTCGAGCAGGTGCACGAAGCCCCGCGCCGCCGCTCGCGGGACGCTCCAGCGCGTCGAGTGGTCGGCGAACGCGCTGATCGCGGCCGCCGCGTGCTCCAGCGCCGCCACCGGCGCGTGCGTCTCGCGCAGCACGAGCGCCACGGACGTGAGGAGCGGAGGCTGTGGTGGCGCAGCAGCAGCAGCAGGAGCCGCAGGAGGAGGCATCCTGTCTGATGCAGGCAGGGGGGTTGTGTCAATGCGGAGGTCTCCCCCTGCTGCTGCTGTTGGCTGCTGGGCGTAAGGGTCCCGTCGGAATGGAGCGCTGGCATCCAGCTGTCGATTGACGCCAGCAGGTGCTCTTCCGCCAACTTGTACCCATGCTTGTCATCACTTGTTTTGACTCAACTCTCGTTGTGGACTCCTTCTGTATCCGGGTTCAGCTCAGCGCACGGTAGCACACACAGTATGACTGGACGTGACGCTCACGTGTCCAGCTCGCACGTGACGGCTATCGCGATGTGCCGCGTTCTCCACCGAGTTGGGTCAAGTGTCCGTGTGGCCGATGTCCACGCCGGCAAGTTTGATTGCCCTGTGTGCACACAGCGTGTACTACTAGTACACTGTAGGGATCAATTGATACGGCAACGATCGTGGAGATGTTGGACTCGCTGGAGGAAGCAGTCAAGTCGAAGTAAGCTCCGTTCAACCACCTCTCCATCGACACCGACACCGACACTGACATTCGCAAGGGAACCCGGCCGCAACGAGCCAAAGGCGAGGCCGACAATAGACTTTTTGTGTATTTTAATTTGTGCGTTCTAAAATGTAACAATTTATAGCTATACTGTAACTAGAAATCTAGAAACATCGAGCTAGAAACGATTTTGTTTTAGAAAATAACTGGTTTGATTCAGCTAAAATCGATTTTTATCGAATTGTACGCAGTCTGCTTCCACCTAGTGGCGTCAGTATCGATTTCATCTTGAGTTTGGTTTCGTTCGTGCTGAGTGAATTGTGCGGTGGCTGTGAGGAAGGAACGCCTTTGCACCAATCTTCTTCCAACATCGGAGACTGCTCTTGTCACGGCCTCCACGATGTAGTAGGTCACTAGCAAGCCGTGTCGTGGGCTGAAACAGAGTCGTCGTCATGTGCATATGACGAATGTCGACGAAGGTTTCGGCGAGTGCTCAACGGTCGCAGCAGCGAAGCCCAGGCACTCGTGTACCTCATGAACCTCGCGATGCTCACAGACCCCGTCACGCTGCTCCGCGTGTGGTGGATCCAGGACCACGCGATATGTGTACTCCGATCACGCGTGAGCGACAAACTCT
>JAASGM010000300.1:0-23979 GCA_023334215.1 Globisporangium cystogenes | reverse complement strand
TGCTCGCTTCTCACTTCCGCTTCTGCCTCCTCGGCCCACGTCTCCGCCCAAGCCCCCACCTCGTTTTGCAAAAAAAAAAACGCTTTCAGAAATCATCGTGTTTTGCTTCGATCAGAATGAGAGGCATAAAGCAATCCTCCTTTCCCTGCAAGCCTCACACTGCGCAAAAAAACTGGTTGAGATGCCGAGCGGAGCCGGCAGAGCTTAAACCAAGAGGTTTGGATACGCACGAAGGCGCAATCCCGTCCTTGTCGAGGGAGATGCTAACCGTCTCTCGGCTCAACGAACACAAATTTCACAATCGCCGCTCAAATCCTATAAGTGCGTGCACGACGTTGGTCGCCACTTCCAGAACGCCAGCGAGAGGGTTTTTCATCCACACTGCAAAAGGCTTGATATAACCTCTTCTTTCCTCTTCCTCACGCAAGCCTCTCGGCGAAGTTGCCCGCCGATGCCCCCAAGATCGCCGAGAACTCGCCCTCCGACACGCCGTGCTTCTGCAGCGCCTTCCCCACGCGCTTCAGGAGCGACTCGTTGGTCTGAAAGCACCAACCCCAAGGCAAGTCAAACCGACGACCCAAACACCACAGACAATCGAACACACAGCAAACGCACCTGCGCCATCCGATTGAGAACAGCAACCGCCTGCTCGTGGATCTCGCGCCGATGGTCCGTGAGCAGCGCCACGAGGTTGTTCACCATACCCAGACACTGGACGATGCCGTGCACCGCTTCCTCCACTTCGTCGCTCTCCAGCAGCGTCACGAGTGCGTTGAGCGCACTCAGCTTGTCGTCTTCGTCGGCGCCAGCAAGACTCTTGTTCAGCGCCGGGATCGCCTTCATGCCGAGCACCTCGACCACCAGCCGAGTATCGGCGAGCAGTGCACGCGCAAAGTGTGCAGCCCCCAGTGGCGACTCGCACGCCGAGTTCACCGCGATGCTCGCGTTCTTGCGCACCGACGCGTTCTTGTGCTTCAAGCACGCCACGAGAGGTTCGACGCCGAACTCGATCACGCGCGGCTTGGCGTCTTCGTAAGCCGAGAGCCCCATGACTGCGCCGATCAGCGTGCGGATCAACTCCACTTGTGCGTCCTCGCTCGCGCACTTGATCGAATGGACGAGCAGCACTTTCGAGAGCACCTTGAGGCAGAGCTCGACCGCCCCCTTCCCGATTGCCTCCCGCTTGCCCTGGTCGTGCGTTGCGGCGTTGCTGATCACGAGCACGGCGTGCAGAACCATCTCGGACGAGTACAACGCCGCCTTCTTCAATATCTCGAGCACCGGCACGACAATCGGGAACTGCATGCACACGCTCGCGCCTTTGAACACGCGCGTCAGGTTTGCGAGCACGTGGATTGCGAGCGCCAAAACTGGGAGCGGGATCTGCTTCACGGGCTGGCTCGTGACCATTGCAGCGAGCTTCTCCACGACATCGTCTCGCTTCGCAACGAGAAGCACGCCTTCGTTCGAGATCGTCAGGTTACGGAAGATCGTGAGTGCTCCAACCACCACAGACTCCTCGTCGTCGCCCAGCAAGCTCGTTGCGGCTCGGAGCATCGTGTCGTTGCTCAGATCGTCGACCTTGTCCTGCAAGGTGAAAGACATTGGGTGACAGGCATGAGACCTCAAGACTGCACAGTCGAGCAACGCGTCCCGACACTGTTTGAACACGACGTACGTTCTCGTAGAGCACGAGCGATGCGATCACCAGTGCGGCGTTCTGGCGCACGCTCGGCGAGCGAGACTCGGCCAGGTCTGCGCACGAGAAGAGGACTTCGTGCGTGCTCGCGGTGTACTTGGTCTCCTGGTTGCTCAAGAGTTCGTTCAGCTCGAGCAGTGCGGTTGCGCGGTCTTCGTCGCTGAGGTCGTCAATGATCAGAAGCTCGGCGAACTTTGGCACTGCACGCGATCCGAACGCCCGCGTGACCTTGCGAACACGGGATCGAGGCAGAGTCAGCAGGTTTGCTCGTGAACGACGGACGCGTTCGAGCATGCAGACCTCTTTCGGATTGTACGACTCCTTGAACTCGCGGTCCTGGTACGGATGGCGCTCATTGAGGTGGTCGCTGGAGTCGCGAGCGCGCGTCAGTCAGTCACACCGAGAGGGAACCTCCCCCCCCGACAGACAGGCAAGCAGACTCACCTGACGTGGTGCATCGTTGATGATCGTGTCTTCGAGCGCTGCAGGTTTGTAACTGCGGCTATTCGTGAACTCTGCATCGTATCGCAGCTGACTGTCGGCATCGCCGCAGGATGAGCGGTGTTGGCACGAAGTTGCCAGAGTGAGGAACCAGGAAGAACGACGAAGTGCATTGTGATGAAACAAGGCGACAGTGACGGCTCCCTCCCCACGCCGCCGAACAGGACGACGACTCGAACTTCTCGACTCACTTGCTACGGGATCTCGATCTGCTGCTATCCTGCTGCTCTGCACTGGAAGCGCCGACCTTCGACACAGCAAGCGAGCGCGCGGCGACAGCGGACGAGCGGGCGGCGGCTCTGGTTCCTTCTCTCATGTACCTCCGAGGAGGCGAAAGACGTCTTTCAGTCACGGCGCCACCAACATCGCTGCGGGTGGCGGTTTGTTCAGTCCGCCCGACGCTGTGTTTCTAATCCCTGAGAAGGAACCGGTCGCCGCTCGCTCGTCCGCTCTCGACCACGCGCTCGCTTACTGCACTTGAGGTCGCCGCTTGCCGTGCCGCTGGATGTTAAGAGGGAGGGAGGAGGCGCCGGCGTGGGAGGGGAGCCTGCAGAAGACAAGCGATCGGTCAGGTGAACAAGCTGCGAGGTCCATTCCAACTTGCATAAATTAGAGGTTGCGCGCCAGGCACACCACTCCGCACACGCCACTCGCTCGAACGCACGCTCGACATGCACGCACGCACGCATCCCACACCCGCATGCTGCACGCACGCACGCACACACGCCCGAAACCGCGGCGGCTCCGGCGAACCGGCCCACCCATGCAGACAGACGCACACCATATGCAGACACCATGCAGCGCTGATCTAGGAATGTGGCTCCCGAAGCTCCAAGGCAGCAGACACTGGGTCTACTTCTTGTCCTTCTTCGGGGCGCGGTAGGATCCGACAACCACAGCGTGGTCACGTTCGTAAGGCTCCAAGGTGAGTTGCTCCGCAGGCTTGAACTGTTCTTGCTGCAGCTTCTTGACTTCACGGGCGAAGACCGCCTCAGCTGGTGCAGTAGAATCGATGCAACTCGCCTTGATGGAAATCACGAAGTGCCCGCCGTTTCTCAAGAAGTAGCTCGAGTTCAATGCAACGATGCGCGCTTGGTCCGGCTGCGCCACGTCCGCGAACACCGTGTCCACCATGGGCACGAGCATGCGGTACTTGAGCGGGTGGCGCGCGTCTTCGATGATCGGGATGATGTTGGTGCGCGACTTGGCCACGTTAATGAGGTCGCGGCCCGAGCGGTGCGAGAACTCCACCGCGTACACCGCGCCGGTCGGGCCCACGATGTCCGACACGTGCGACACCGTCGTGCCGGACGCGCCGCCGAGGTAGAGCACCTTCGAGCCCGGCGCGATCCAAATGTTGTCCACGCCGCCGAGAATCGCCGCCGCGAGCTTGGACCGGAACGGGTTCCACACGCGGTACTCCACCTTCTCCGTGCCCTCGCCGGACGCCGCCGGGACGTCGACCGAGATGCGCTTCTCGCCGTACACGGCCTTGCCCGGAGTCGAGTTGAGCGTCACGAGCGCGTCTTCCTTGCCACGCGCGATGAACACGCCCGCGTGACGGTGCGGCTCCACGACGACCTTGGCGCCGCCCTTCATGCCGCCAGCGCCGCCACGACCGCCGCCACGACCACCGCCGCGACCACCGCCACGGCCACCGTCACGGCCGCCGCGACCGCCGCCACGACCGCCGAAGCCACCACCGCCACGGCCACCACCGCCACGGCCACCGCCGAAGCCACCACGGCCGCCGCCAGGCGCACCGCGACCTCCGCCGCGGCCACCGCCGCCGCCGCGACCACCACGGAATCCGCCACGTCCGGACATTCTTGAGCTGCTTGAGAGAAGAGGGATAGGGAAGCGCTTGCTTGGAGACTGGAAGTGCTGCTGGAGCGCGACCGGTGGACAACTTCGCGAATGGGGCAAGCCGCAACAACGAGATCGCGAAGGAGCGCCTCAAATGGGTGGCAGGCAGCCGTCGGGCCACCGCAAAAAGTTACAATAAATTACACAAAGTATGATCCAGCAGTGGAAATCTTCCCGGTTTTGTATTGATTTTTGTATGTGTCGATGATACAATTCCGCCTTGACCCGAAAGGACGCCGTGTGGTCCGCAAAACAAATGAGCTCACCATGCAAGTTTGATTGAGCGCGATGTTGGCAACACTGTATTGTACTCGCCCACATCAACACACGCCTCTCTAGAACGACATGTTCTTGTGGTCGTCCGCCTCAGCTTGGCTGTACACGAGACTGCCGCGCAGCCCCAGCAGCGCCGTGATCACCTTGAACTTGGCGCGGATGTGCTGCAGCCGGTTGAGCATGTCGTCGTCCACGATGTTCTGCCAGCACGACCACACTCCGTGAGCCGCAACCAGTTCCTCCAGCTCACTGGCGCTTGTCCTTCGGACTCAACGCCAACCGCACTCTGTCGCGCACCTTGAGCTCAAAGCCGTCCAGCAGCGCGCCGAACGACACGATCGACTTGCTCGCGCGCTCGCTGCACGCACACACATGTACATTGAACGGAGTAACGTCGCCGTCCTACACTTCCTCGCATCACCAACGAGCACCTCCGTCCTCGACAAGTTCCTACGCACTTAATCTTCACCGGCGCCGCCTCTTCCTGCAGCGTCGCGTGGCTCCAGACGAGGAAGCAGCCGCGGTAGAAGCCCACTTCGCTGCCGATCTCCGCGCCTTTCATCAGCCTGCACGAAAAGCACGCACAAGAGTGGTGGGACGCAGTCAGCCGTAGCGACCCCGTCCGGTGGACCACACGCACGCAGCAATTGTACCCGAGCTCGCGGCCCTCCTCCACGCCGAGCTCGCGCCCGCGCGCCATGCCGACCTCCTCGCCCTCGATGAGCAGCTGCTCCTCCCAGTTCGAGATATCGTCGAACGCGTCGCTCACGTCCATGCTGCTGCTGCTGCCTGTGCTCGCTGGCGCTCCTGCTACTGTTGCTACTTCGGGTTGCTTCGGTCTGCTGATCAATTTTACGCAAAAACTTTTCTAATTAATTGCTGAACTTCAGTTCTGGCACTTCGACAGAGTTTCCAGGAGAAGACTTCGGCAATGGACCTAGACACAAAGTTGCTGCACGAGCAGTGTCTCTCATTCCGAGTGGAGGGCGATGCATGTGATCTAAGCAACTAGACAATGTTCGACTTGGCCGAGCCGTAGCTGCTCGCGGTGCTGCCGTTGCTGCTCTTCGCGTGCGTGATGAGCGTCGTGTACTCGTCGATCTCCGGCAGCGAATCCTGCACCACGAACGCCGTCGCCTCCTCCGAGACGCGGCCCTGGTGGAACGAGAACGCCTCTTTCACCGGTTCATGTTGTTGCCGCTGGGTCGAGAGCGGCTCGCCGCTGGTTCCGCTGCTCTGGTGTCGCGATCCGGATGTCGAGGCGGGAATCGCGGGCTTCGACTCGACAGCAAGTGGCGCCTTCCAGTGCTCGCTCGAGTTCTGGCTGTGGATACGCGAGAGCGACACGCCGCCCGAGATGAAGTAGTACTGGCTGCGAATGAGCACAGTGAGTTCCTCTTCGATCTGCAGCAGACGCGACTCGAGGTCGATGTCGTTCGCGTCGAGCCCAAACGGACACTCGATCTCCATCGCGACCTGGTCCGCCGTGAACAAGAAGATGCCCCAGCCGAACACCCACAGCGGCGTGTAGTAGCCAGAGCGCGGCACGATCACGACCGTGTAGAGCATCATGTAGGCGATGAGGAGAAAGTGGAGGTACTGGAAGTAGTTGAACGGGATCGGCACGTTCGCGATGTTGAAGACCGTCGTGTACAGCGTCGGGAGCTGCGCGATCTTTAGCTGCACCGTGTTCGCGTTCACAGGGCTGAGGTGTCCACGTTGCGACGCGACCTCCACGAGGCGCTTGAGCCACAGTTCGACGATCGTCAGCCTCAGCTTGTGTGGAGTCTTCTGCACCACAGCTTGGAACGACTCCTTGTTCGCCACGGTCTTGGACTGTTCTGTGCCGCACGCGTACATCTCGTCGAACTCACTCTCGGTGAGGATCCCCGAGTCGCGCAACTTCTCTATGCCGTCGCGGCCGCGGAAGTCGTGAAACACGATCGCGATGTACAGGAACACCAGTCGGCGCAGCTCAGTGAAGAACGTGCACTTCTCCAGAACGTCGCGCGAGATGGGAACAGAGCGGCCGTCGCCCGAGGGCTTGGCGCCGCTCAACGCGTCTTTCGGCAGCGCTGGAGCACTCGACGGCACGCTCACGTACGCGCAGCCAGACGCAACGATCGCGCGCGCGGTCTCAGCGAGCGAGCCGACGGCGACCACGCCGCTGCGCCACTGCTGGAACGCCGAGTTGAGGCGGAACGAGACCGTGAGCCCGAGGAACGTGTTGAAGACCGTGAGCGTGTCCACGAACGCCGTGCTCTCGCGCGTGGGCACGACGAACGGGTGCAGGTCGTTCGCCGTCGCCACCGCGACCGCGAAGAGCGCCACTAGGAAGGCGCGCAGCGGCGCCGGCCCGTTGAGTGCTGAGCCGTGCCAGCGGAAGAGCACGTCGCGGATCTGCGCCGTGTCGTAGTAGATCATCGATCGGGTGCTTCCTTGTCTTGGTGACTCTGTCTTGGCGCGTCGAGTTGGAGAATGAGTGGTGCGGGTGGGTGGCGAGGAGCTTGTTTAGATGGGAGAGATCGAAGCCAACTGCTCGCAGGACAGACAGTCAGCGCGGGCAGCTGAGCTCGAGCGAATGCTCGGGACAGATGGCACTGCCAGAATGCCAAGGACTCGGGACACGATGGCACGCGTTGTGCGTATCGGTAGCGAGGCAACATGTTCATGTACGGAAGCATCGAGATTTCACATCCAGCAGCACCAGCGGCAGCTAGAACAGCGTCCTGGAGCATGTCCTCGCTCCGTCGCGCCGCTTCATGATCATTCTCTTTCGCAGGCTTGGGCTTGCGGCGAGTCTGTTGGAAAGGATATTGTAAAATGCTGCATCGAGCGCTCGCGCGCGAGGGCGTGGGCGAGCGGCAGCAGCAGCGGCTGCGCGCCGCGGGCGTGCGCCACTTCCGGCAGCTGGCGCAGCGCTCACCGTGGGACGTCGCGCTCGCCGCCGACCTCTCGGTGCGCGAGGTTGAGGTGCGCTTCCGGCGCGTCCTCCGACACGCGTGAGAGGAAGGAACTCTGACAGATTGTGGGCTTCGCTGGCCCCAGGACCTGCTTGCTGGCGTCTCTGTGCGCCTCGCGCCGCAGAGCCGCTCGGTGCGTCGTTGTCAATGGGTTTTGCACACATTAGAGCGCTGCACTGCGCGCCTCACACACTGCGCGCCAGGCGTTCGACATGTTCCTGGACAGCGTGAACCACCCGGCGTTCCTGCGCACGGGGCTGCCGGCGCTCGACCAGGCGCTCTGCGGGGGCATCAAACACGGCGGCATCACCGAAGTGCGACGTGGCGCACCGCTCCGGCGGCTTAGCGAGTGTTGGTCTGCGGCTGACGGCGATAGCCGCTCGCTCGCTCGCTGCAGATCGCGGGCGTCGCTGGGATCGGCAAGAGCCAACTCGCGATGACGCTCAGCGTGCTCTGCGCGATGGAGAACCCGGGCGCGAGCGTCTTGTACTTTGACACGGAGCACAACTTCAGCGCGAAGCGGTGCGCCAGAGGTACTCGGCGGAGGGGAGCAGCTCTCTGCGCGTGTGCTCACGCCCGTGACTTCGCCTCGCTCTCAGGCTGTCCCAGATCGCGGACGCGCGCGTGCGTCTCCGCAACGCACACACTGAAGCCGACACGGAGACGGCAGTCGAAGCTGTCGTGGAGCGCATTCGGGTCGTCAAGGCGGACTCGCTGAGCAAGTTCCTATCCGCGTACGTGCGATTGCGTTGCTCGGCTGCCGTTGGTCGCTGATCTGCGACTGAAAGCTGCGCAGGTTGCGAGAGTCCGAGGACAAGATGCACGCGATGCACGTGAAGTTCGTCGTCGTGGACTCGATCGGGAGTCTGTTTCTCCGGGTGCGTCGTGGTCCTCGCAACTGTGGAGCTTTGAGCTGTGCTGACGAACTGCGGCGCTGCGCGTCTGCGCTGCGGTGTCACAGACCAACGACCACACGCACGCTCAGCGGCAGCACCAGATGCTCAAGCTGACGCGAGACCTCAAGTGCGCCGCGCGCCTTCTCGCTGCTTCGTCGGAGCTGCGCTGGTCGCTGATCGCTGCTGGGTGCGCAGGCTGCTCGCGGACACGCACCAAGCCTACGTGGTCGTCACGAACTGCGCCGTGGTCGCGGAGGCAGAAGCCGGGCTGTACACGAAGCCGCAGCTCGGCGAGACGTGGTCGCACTGTGTCACGTGCAGGGTGCGGACTCATACTCACACGAGTCGGAGAGTCCGATCGGTGGGCGGCTGACGGCTCGTGCGCGTGGATTTGCAGCTCGTGATGGAGCGATACCCGCAGCACCGCGTCCTCTCGGTCGTCAAGTCTCCTGTCGCCGGCTACGTGGTGCAGCCGTTCGTCGTCGATGTGCGTATGCTCTGCGTCGCTGGTGTCCGCGGTTCCTGAACTCACGGTCATGTGTTACAGGAGGCCGGCGTGCAGGCTGTCGTTGCGGAGAGCGGCGAGGACGCGTTCGAACTGGACGCGTTCGACGCGCACGACGAGCTGTTCAGCGACATTGCGCTGCAGGCGGTGGAGCCGTCGTGCACGCTGCGCTCGACCCAGAAGAGCACCGCGAGCGAAGAAGACGATGTCGAGGAAGACGATGACGAGGAAGACGATGAGGAGGAAGCGAGCGAGAGCCACGCAAGGAGCCCGGCGACAGGCGGCGCCTTTGACCTCGTGTCGGACTCGAACGACGAGGACGTGGACGAGGTCGCCGCCGTCGCCGATCTGCTCGCAGACCGGTGACTGGAGCGAATGAGCGAGCACACGAGCGCAGGAGCGGAGGAGTGGGAAGCACCAGTGTATTGTCGTAAGAAGTCATACGGCGACGAATGCGGCAACACGACGACCTTACGCCTTGAGGGCGAAGCGGCGCTTGGGGAAGTACGCCTCCTTCTTCTGCTGCTTGAGCGTCTTGAGCCCCTTCTCGTGGGCCGAGAGCTGGCGGCGGATCGCGCGCGTCTTCTTGCGGCGCAGGTCCAGCGGCACGTGCTTGCTCGAGCCGAGCGCCGCGCGGAGCTTCGCCTTCTGCGTCTGGTTGTACACCGTCAGCGTGCGCGCGATGGCCTTGCGCACCACGTTGATCTTCGCGAGCTTCGACGCCGCGCCGCCAATCACCTTGGCCACACGGAGCTGGGCGAGCTCCTGCTGGTAGTCGTCCAGCTGGCGGAGCAGCTCCTTCTTGCTCTGCGTGCGCAGCTCGTGGGCCTTCAGTTGCTGAACTGCTCGCACGCACAGCACATACACGTTAGCACTGGAGGTTCGTTGACTGCTGCATTGGCGGCTCTGGGTGGCGGCGCTGGTGGCGCAGGAGCGGCGAAGGAATGAGGAGGAAGGAAGGCGGTGCTGTCGCTGGAACGGGAGCACCACGCGGATCCGCTGAGCAGGTGCTTGGCAGCGATGACGCGAGCGACGGCGGACGGCGCTAAGCGCTCTCACGGCCGCTGCCACTTGCGCAGCATTCGCCGCCTGTCGCTTCCGCCGCTCGCTGCAACCGCGCGCTTCTGCAGCTGCGTTGGTCGCTTTGTCACTCTCGGCATCGCCGCCACCTGCTGCTCATGCTGCTCATCCCTTCGCTCCGCTGCCGGTCGGTCGGTCGGTCGATCGGCTCTTCCCCATTCCTCCGCCCGGTCAACCTGCGCTGCCTGGCTGACTGGCAACCAACCTGCGCTGCCACCGCCACCCAGCAGCAGCAGCAACAGCAGCGCACTCACCCATGATTCTCCTCCTGGCGTTCGTTCGCTTCTAACTTCCCGTTTGGCCGCCAGCGCCGCGAACTCGAAAAGGCTCCAAACGAATGGTGTCGAGGTCGCGGTGGCCGCTGACTTGGACAAAGTATGCCTCGTCCAGCGACTCGAAATTTGTATGCCGCACTGCAGGTTTGTATGTGACGTACCCTAGTCCACCCGGTATTTTGTCACTACCGCAAATACAGCAAGAAAGAGTACCCCAATCAACAGCGTAACCTTTAATGCTTGTCAAAATGGCAGTTGAGGGTACGCTCGATCACATACACGATCTGAGTATCACCTCCACATCGAGAAAGGCCACCAAGAGCTCAGAGAGCTCCTCGCGCACGCGCGCCTGCTTGACTCGCTCGATCTCTCCCGACTGCAACATGCGCACCGCGTCGCTATACCAGCTGCTTCCCCCCCTGCTGACTGTTGTGGCGGCTGTAGCGGCGGCGTCGCCCACCTCCGCGAGCAGCGTCTTCACGCTCGACGCCTTCACAGTGGAGCCTGCTGCATCAAGCGCCAGCACCCCCGCTATCGCCACCACGACAGCCTCTCACGACGAGCGCGCGGAGCTGTGGGCGACTGCGAGCGTGGAGTCGCCGCCGGTCGATCGTGTGTTCGAGTACGGGCGGCACTTTAAGCTGGACGAGCCGTTCAAGATCCGCCTGGCTAAGGGCGAGAGCGTGCTGCTGCCGCTCGATCCGATCCGCGACCAGCTCTTTCCCTCCACAGATGCGCTGTCGGCGGTAGTTGCCGGGGACGCTGAGCAGCAGGCACCCGCTCAGTCGATCGCGATCGGGCTCGAACTGAGCAGCTGCGAGGGGAGCGTGCAGTCGTTCGTCGTGCGCAAGGACAACCGCGCGCGCAGCTTCTCGACGGCGCGCTACCAGTGCGTGACCGTCACGGACGCGGGCGCGGCGGCGCAGCAGCAGGCGAACTTGTGCCCGCAGTACGACCCGGAGTTCCCGGTGGCCATGCGCGGGGACCCGACGCAGCTCAAGGGCTTCGTCCTCCGCGCGGACGTGGGCAGCGCGGTGGACGCGATCGCGCTCATCCGGTCCACCAAGGCGGCCGGGGGCTTCGAGAGAGCGTTCGTCGTCGCGAACGTGGACGACGAGTCCAACCAGACGCCCTTCAACGTGACGTTCTCGTACGCGGAGACGACACTCACCTTCGCGGCGCCTCTCGTGTGGGACCACGCGGCTTCCAACGCGACGCTCGCTGCGAGCAGTGCGTGCGAGTTGTGCGAGTACTTCCTGTACGCCGACAAACTCACGTCGAACCAGACGATGACAGTGGTGGCAGCAGCCAAGACGCCGGTGGTGCTGCCGTACTGCATGCGCGAGCGCTCCAGCGTCCAGTACCAGCTGCCGAAGCCTGCGGACGCAGGCGAGCACCGCCACGTGAAGCTCGACGACCTCTTCGCCGATCAGTTCAAGGCGAGTGGCGAGTACCGCTTCGTGCTGCTGGCGTCGCTGCCGAGCGCGTCGAACCACCACCACCTGGCGATGCTCGCTTACGCGCCGCAGCAGCTCGTCGTGACAGGTGAGGACGCGATCTCCAGCGCTCCGACGTGTTGTCCGACATGCGCTGACCTCTCTTTCGTCTCTCTCTCACTCTGTGGACGATCCAGTGCCGCCGTTCTACCGATGTACGTCCGGCGTGCTCGTGCTTCCGTGTCGCCCCCACTGCATCCAACTGACACGTCTGCGCGTCTCCAGCGCACTTCTTCATCGCGTTCGTGGCCGCGGCGCTGATCGCGCTCGTCGCGCTCGTCCAGGTTCAGTACCAGCCGCACCGCCGCTTCTTCCCAAAGCCCAAGCCGTCGGCGTCCGACGCCGAGGACGAAGACGAGTTCGTGAGCCTCCTGACGCGTTCGGTCTCGGCCAACGCGGTGTCTCGAGTCGAAGCAATGGACTCGCTCGAGCAAGGGCTGCTCCAGGATCACGACGACGACGAAGACGAAGACGTTGACGATGCTGGCGAGCAAGACGACGACGAAGGCAGCGACGGCCGGAACTCGTTGCTGGATGCCATCAAGCGCACGAAGGAGCAGCCGAGCGCGCACCTCGAGGGCTACCACGAGATCAGGTAGCGTCTCGAGTGAGTAAGTGTGTGTGTGTGAGAGAGTCTAGGCCAACGCCTCGTCCGCCGCAGCTCGCTGCTGCGCGGCGTTGAAGACGAGTAGCTGCAGCGTCTCCTCTTTCAACTTGAGCAGCTGCAGCAGCTTGTCCCTCGCTTCCGCCGAGTTCCCTGCGTCCATCGGGGCTCGCAGCTCGTCGGCGACGTAGAGCTGCAGCTCGTCTGCGAGACCGAAGAACGTCTTCGCGTGCGGCTCGTAGCCGTCGGCCTCGTAGAGATCCATCCACTGCCAGACCCGCAGGACGCGCCAGCACGCGCGCGTCGAGTGCGGAGGCGTCACGCATGCGCTCAGGAACCTACTCGCCTTCTTGCCGCCGAACTCGTGGTGCGGCGCGATCGTCTCGTGCCACCAGCGCGCGCAGCTCAAGGCACCAGCGTGGTCCTCGTCCGCCTCTGCCTTCTCCTCGGCTTCGTCTTCGTCGGCGTCCGCCGGAGGCTTCGGAGGCGGACGCGACGCTGCAGACACGTACACGCGCGCGCCGCGTCGCCGCGCCAGCGTGGGCTTGTTCTTCGGCTGGAACGGGTGCAGCAGGTCCAGGAGCTTGGCCTTGGCGAGCGCCACGCGCGCCTCGACCTCCTGGCGCTGCTCCGGCTCCATGCGCTCGACCAGCTCCATGGCGCGCGGCGCCTCGAACGTACGCTTGTCGAGCACCACGTTCCAGAACTCCTCGCGCTGCGCGCGCTTGTTGTACTCGGCGACCCACGCGTACGCCGCGACGTCGCGGAACTCGACGGTCTGGAGGTACAGCAGCCGCGCCTTCCGCGCGCCGTGCTCCACCACGCGCGTGAGTCTCGCGCGGAAGTCGTGCGCGGCGTCCGCGAGCGCGCGCGCCGGCGGCTCATACGGCTGCCGCAGGCGCTCGTCGTCGTCGAACGGCGCGAGCTGCTCCCAGCTCACGACCACCGAGCGGTGCGCGAGCGGCAGGAAGACGATGACGAAGCCCGTGGCGAGCAGGTTCTGCGTCGAGAGGATCGTACCCACGCTCGCCTTCCACGCGCCGCTGCGCACCTTCACGCGCACGCCGTACACGCACCACGAGCGCGCCGCTTGGAGCGCCTGCGCCTTCTTGCGTGCCGTCCAGCGCTTCTTCTTGCGCTCGAACGGACTCGCGTTGTCGTCGTCGCCACCGCCGAGTACGCGCCGGTGCGCGAAGAGCGCCGCGCGGACCGTCTCGAAGCGCTGGCGGCGTGCGGCGACCTCCTGCCGCGTGTCCGACTTGAGCGCCGGTGAGAGCCCGAAGACACCCTTGAGCCGGTACGCGACGGACCCGCGAACCTTGGCGTCCTTGACGCGCTGCGCCTTGGCAGCCTGCGTCTGCCGCACCAGCCGCATGTACGCGCGTCCGTGCTGGCGCGCCACGAAGGACCGCACGAGCGCCTGGATCTTGGTCGCACTCGCATGGCGCAGTTGCTCGCGGCGCGCGTCTGCCTCGCGCTGCTGCTCGCGTGCGCGGCGGTGGGTCTCGCGCTCTTTGTGCGCGTCTGCGGCCCGCGTGTCCGCTGCGAGCTGCTTGAGCACGGAGAAGTAGCTCAGGCGGTGGCACCGGTGGTGTTGACGCTGGCCTCGCGCGTGCGTGCTGCTCAGACACCGCTTGCAGTACGCGTCCTCGCACGTCTCGCAGCGCCATTGCGCGGCGCGTGCCGCACACTCGACGCAGAGCACGACGATCGGCCGGAAGCTGTGCGCCGCCTTCGCGCGGTGGACGTGCGGGAAGCACGCGTCGCAGAACGGCACGCGGCCGTCGCCGCACTGCAGACACTCGCGCGTCGCCGTCTCCACGCAGCAGTGGCTGCACCGGCGGATGCGGCGCTGCTCGTGGCGGCGCAGCGCCTGCCGCGCCGCGTGGTCGCGCGCAAAGCAGCGCGCGCACATCGCGTCCTCGCACTCGACGCAGTAGACGTCGGCCGGTGCCGTCGCGCCGCCGTCGTTGTGGCGCTCGCAGAACGCGCGGAACTCCTCGCCCGGGAACGGCAGCGGCACCACCTTGGCGCACGCGACGCCCCGCAGGAACACCGGTCGCCGCGCGACGTACTTGCCCGTGCGCACGTGCTCGAAGCGCACGGACTGACCGCGGTAGTCCACGTACTCGACGAACTGGCCCGCGAGCGCCGTCTGCAGCTGCGCGCGGAACCGGAAGCGCCGGTAGCACGTCCCGATCGCGTTCGCGCACCGCACGCGGCGCTCGCGCTCCTTGCGCGCGCGGTGCAGCGCGAGGAAGCGATCGTGGCGCCGGCGTGCGACGAGGCGGCGCGCAAGCCGAGCGAGTGTGGCGACCGCCCACAGGATCCGCTGCGTGCAGTGCGCGTCGAGCGTCTCGCGGTACTTGCCGCCCTGCAGCGTCGACGGCAGCACGAACTCGTGCATGAACCGCAGGTAGCGCGTGTGTTCCACCGCGAGATCCTCCGCCTCGGAGCGATCGCCGCTCGCGAACTTGGCGCGCAACACCGCGTTGATCGCTCGGGTGAAGCGCGCGAACGAGAGCGCGCGCGCCTTGGGCTCCTTCATGCGCGCGAAGATCACGTCCGCCGTCTGCGCCGGGAAGCGCGTCGGGTGCACGAACGCGTGCGGCAGCGCCTTGAGCAGCCGCGCGAACCGCGAGCTGTCGATCTCCGCCGAGCCGCCCGCGGCGTCCCGGAACACCTGCTGCCACACGCCGTCGTAGCCGCGGCGTTGCCACCGGCGGTCGGCGCGGAAGAGCGACGCGTCTGCGCGCGAACTCGCGGCAGTTGCGACGATGTCCGCGAACACGAAGCTCTGCAGCAGCAGCTCGTCTTTGACGCGGCGGCGCGTGGCCGCGAGCAGCACCCGCCCCATCGCCTGCTCCTCCGCCAGCACCTGCTGTCGCCGCACCATCGTCCGCAGCCAGCGCCTGCCCAGCAGCACGCGCGCGCGCCGCTGGATCACCGCTGCGGCGCGCGTCCGCTGATGCTGGCGCTCCGTGCTACATCGCTGCCGCCACCGGTGCTGCATCGTTGCGATCGCCCGGAGCGCACTGCGCATGTGCTGGAGCTCGCGACGCGTGTGGAACCCTCGCCAGGCGCTCTGGATCCGACGCGCGCTGCGGTGGACGACGCACCCCCACGCCTTCGCGCGGCCCTGGACGCCCCGCACGCGCCTTTGGATGCACGTGGCCGCTAACCGCCGCCTTCGGTTGGCGGCGCGGCGCTGCAGCTCGCGCTCGCGCGCCTTCTCGTGGCGGATGCGGCGGCGCGTCCGGAGCCCTCGCCATCGCGCCTGCAGCAGCGCCGCCGCCGCCTGCGACTCGCGCGTATCAGCGGCGCTGCGGCGTTGGTCCTTGAGCACCACGAGCTGGTTCCACGTCTTCTTCACCTGCTGGTTCGCTGCGGCGACGCGGCTCTTGCTCTTGTGGCGGCGCTCCTCCACTTCCGCCGCCCACCGCCGCCGTTGCTCGGCGCGGGCGGCCTCCAGCGCGCAGCGCACCCGACGCGCCAGGCAGCAGCGCCACGCTCGCTGCAGCGTCAGCGCGGCATTGTGCACCGCCAGCAGGTGCCGGACGAAGAACGCGCGCGCCTGGCGACCGCGAAACACCGCCTGCACCCGCCGGATCTGGCGCTGGTCTCGCTCGAACTGCGCGCGGCGGCGCCGGAGCGCCAGGACGCGGTGCTGCCGCCACCTGCGGAACGCGCGCTGGATGGCGAGCGCGGCGCCGAGACGCAGCATCCCGCGCCTCCGGTCGCTCGCCTGCGCCGCTCGCTGCTCGCGCTGCACATCGACGCGCCGGATCTTCTGTAGCAGCCGCCTCCGCCTGCGCGCGAGGCGGCTGCGCACGTGTCGCTGGATGCAGACTGCGGCCTTGCGCCGCTGCGTCTTGCGCAGATGGATGCGCAGCGCGACCCACGACGCCTGCCGCTGCCGCCAGAACCGCTGGATCGTCGTTGCGGCGGTGACGCGGCGCGCGAGCTTCTGGTGCCGCCTGCGACCGGCGTAGCGGCGGATGGCTCTCGTGATCGCCGCCGCCGCTCGGCTCTGCTTGCTCGCGAGCATGCGCACGAGCGCTTCCTGGCGCTTCCGGAGCTCCTGGCGGATGCGCCGGCGCGTCGCGCACTCTCGGACCGCGCGCACCTGCCGCCAGCAGCACTGGAGACGAAGCGCGGCGGCCGCACGCTCCCGTTCCGCCGCGTCTGCCGTCACGCGCTTCCACTGGCCCACGGCGTGGACGACGCGGGCGAACCGGAGGCGGGCGCCGGCGCGGAACAGCACGGTCGCGGCGCGCTGCTGCGCGGGCGACGCGAACGCCCCCTTGCCGAACGCGTAGACGACTTCGAGCGGCAGCAGGCGCCGGATCTCCGCGAGCGCGCGGTCGACATGGGCCTGCGCGGCGGCCTCGTCGGCGCTCGCGCTCGCGCTCTCGAGCAAGAGCTGGCGGCGCTCGAGGTGGGAGCGCGTGGCGGCAGGCGGCAGCGTCGCGGTCTCGCGAGTGCGGTCGTCGGCGACGTCCACGTCTTCCATGGCCATGCGGACTCTCTCGTCGCGCGGGCCGGGCCGTCGGGCGACTCGCTTGTTGTGTGCAGCGAGCTGCGTCCGAGGCGGTCGCTGTGCTCGACGGACGTGGTCGCTGACACCTACGGGACTTCCAAGGACGCCGCGTCGACGCAGCTGCTGCTGCTGCGTCCGGAGGCTTTGGTAGAAGGCGCGCGAGCGTTGCTTGCTCGCCGCGAAGCTCTCCATCTCGTCGATCGCGTCCAGGTCCGCTCGGGTCGCCGGAGGCAGCCGCGCGAGCCCCTGGCGCGTTCGGGGCGACACCGTCCGCAGCAGCGGGAGACGCGGCGTCGGGTCGGGTCTGCGCGCGCTCTCGGCGTCGGTCCTCTCGGCAGCCGACTGCACTCCGCTCTCTGGGGCCTGCTGCTCGTCGCACGCAGCCCCCAGCTCCTCCGCTGCGTTCGCCTCGTCCAGGATCGCTCGGACCATCGCTGGCTGGTTCAGGTAGTCGCGCAGTGCGAGAGGCGCCTCTCGGCGACCCGGGTGCACGCTCGGCAGCACGACGCCGGCGTCCTCGTCGCGCGACGAAGGGCGAGACGCGCGTCTGTCGCTGCTGATCGCGCTCGCAGGTCGGTTGTCGCTAGGAAGTGACGCGCGCGGCCGCTTCTTCCCCGGCCGAAGTTCATTACACTGCTGCTGCTGCTGCTGCTGGGAGCGATGGCCGCCAGCGGGCAGCAGCTCGTGGGCTTTGGAGCTGCTCGCGAGCACCACGTTGGAGGCCTCGAGCGCCTTCCGCCACTTCTTCGGCTCGAACGCCAGGCAGCCGCTCAGCTCTGCCGCCAGCTGCACGAACGCGTTCTCGAGCCCCGGCGGCTGCGCGGCCCGCGACGGCCTCGTCGTCATGCTACGAGCAGCTGCATGCCGAAGGCTCCTGCTGCTTCGCTCTGGAAGTTCCACAATAATTGTATTCTGTCATTCACCATTCGTTACTGTTGGTACTTGTGGCCCTGACAGTTCACTTCGACAAAGTCGATGTGCAGAACACGAGAGGATGACCAACACGCGCGCGTCGTACAGGAACGAGAGGGCCGCGATAGTCCAGATCGTTGTGTCCACGGGCATGAACCAGAACTCAAACGTCGGGACCAGCACTGGCAGCTGCAGCTCAAGCACGACGGGATTGAGTGTCTGCTCCACAAAACGCACATGGAATCGAAGCGCGAAGCCGATCATGTACATCGAGAAAAACACGAACTGGGTTCTCGATGATCACTCGGTTGGTGTCGTCGTCGTGGCTGCTGCTGTGCGCGTGCGTGCTCAACTCGCGATGTGGATGTGTTGAGAAAGAGCGAGCGATGTTGATACCGCGCTCGATGTCGCTGTCGATAGTATACACATAGCTGAACGCTCTCGGTCACACTGCGACGACCGTGAACCTCGGGAGGATCTCCTGCGCGCTCGGGAAGAACGCAGTCGTTGGGATCACCTCGACGCTCTGCCGACTGCTCTCCCACTTGAGCGAGACAAAGCCGAAGGTCCCTCTCGTCGACGGACTTCTGTACTCGACGGTGATCGCGTAGAGCCGCCCGCCGACAAAGTTGACATCCGCGCTGTCTTGACGCTCGTCGCCGTCGCTTGAAGGCGCGTTCAACACGTCGATCACGGGGACCTGGTCGATGTAGACCGCGCCGGACGGGAACACGCTCAAGTAGAGTCTGTACGTCTCGGAGAACTTAGGTTTGAGGAACCCTTTCCAGCGGATGCGAGGGTACCCGCGCATCACGTCGCTCACGCGCCAGTCAAACTTGATCTGCGCGTCGACTCTCTCGGTCGCCGCCACGCTGCCTCCGAAGCGGAGAGTGTCAAAGTAGCTCCCGGTAAGGCCGTTGTCGTGGCTCGCGAGATACGTCTGGATCTCGTATGCTCCCGGGAGCTTCACCACGTACGCGACGACGTACTCGCTCGTCCCGACGTCCGTGATCGTGCTCGGGTACACGATCTCGGGACCTCGGAGCAGCGCGTAGATGTTGTCGCCGCCGATCTCCACCGAGTTGCTGTAGAAATCTTTGAGCGAGACGCTGTACGTGCTGAGCCAGCCCGCTTGGATCTGAGGGCCGAGCCCAGAGCCGCCCGTGACCACGGAGGTCAGCGCGGTTGCGAGGTTCGGGTACACCCGCAGCACCGCGCTCTTGGACACGAATGTCGCCTCATCGTTCACGCTCAGCATGACCTGGTAGAGTCCTGTGACCGTCGCTGTGTATGCGACTTTGAACGTGCCATCAGCTGATCTTGAGACGCGAGCCACGGCGACTGCTGCTGGAGTGGCAAGGCGAAGCTCCACGCGAGGGAGCAGCGGTGGCGCGTCGCCTCCGGTGGACACCACGTCAGGGTCGCCGTCAATCGGGTTCGAGTGCAGATCTCGGAGCTGCAGGTCGAACGACGCCTCGACACCCGCAGTCGCCTGAGAGAAGCCGGCCCCGATGATCGTCGAGGTGGACGCAGACGGCGTGTTTGGTTCCACTTCGAGGGTGAACGGACTCTGGAGGATGTTGAACCCCTGCATGAACAGTACCAGCGCGTCCCCAATGAGACTCTGATAGCCAGTCGTGCTCGGCTGCACCGCGGCTACGATCATCGTGAACGTGCCCGCCAGGATCGGCGAGAACGAGACCGTGTAGACAGAGTTCGTCAAGTCGACAACCGTGATCGGTGAGGGGACCGAAGCGGCGGGTAGCTGCGGGAAGATCAGGCGGATGATGTCGCCACCCACGAGTCGTTGGTTGCTGTACTGGTCTCTCGCAACGACGCGGAAGATGAACGCCTTGCCTGCTGTTGCGCGGAGCGTCAGCGGCGACGACCCACTTACAACCGCACCGTCTGGGAACTCGGCGGTGAACGCTGGAGCACTTGCGACCGCGGGGACGATGTTCAGACTCGGAACATTATTCACGATCCTCCAGGACGTGAACAAGCGGCTGGATGGCACGATCTCCGACTGCTGCGACGCACTCTGCCAGCGTAGACGGATCCTTCCGTTCGGGAGCGACTTCGGCTTCGTGTAGTTGAGCTCAAACGGAACGAACTGACTCGCAGTCAATGGCACTTGCGTGAACTGCGAGCGCGATCTCCGACCTGCTTCCGGCCACATGTCGGATAGCAGCGACGTGCCGGCAACAGAGAGACTGACACCGCCAAGCATATCGGCTTCAAACATGTAGATCTCACTGAAGGCGGGTATCAGGAAGCCGCTCCAGCGAACGCTGAACGTGCCCATAGCGTCGGTCTCGAGCGGCGGCGACACGCTAAAGTCAAAGTTGATGGTCGCGTCCTGGCGTTTGTGGATCGGCGGAGCCACAACGTCCGGGTTCGGGAAGTACGTCCCGTTGAGTCCCCCGACGAGCAGGATCTTGGGCTCGAACGGGAACATGCCGCTCTTCAATGGCCGAAGCGCGAGCAAGTAGCTCCCGGCGCCTTCATCGACAATCGGGTTCTCTTGGAAGCCGGCGACGTCGCCCAACTGGAACGCGTACCCTCCGCTCTCGAGCAGGTTCCCGAACGCATCTCGCAACGTCAACCTCGCGAGGATCTGAGCACCTGCGACGTACGACAGCACCGGCGCAGCTTCAGTCGAGACGGGCGACACCAGATCGAGCGTCGACGTCGCGGGCGAGGCTTCTGCTGGATACGTGTACATCGAGAACGGCGATCCGTGCACGCTGACGCCATTCACCTGCACCTGGATGCTGTACCTGCCCTTGACAGTCAGCGAGTAGCTCACGAGAAACGTGTCGGCGCCGAGAAATGTCACGACCAGCCCAGTTGATGCCGCCGCGACTGTCGCCGTAGCAGGAGCAAGGCCAGTGAACACAACTGCGATCGCTTCGAGTCCGGCGTTGCGCTTCTCGTTGTCGAACGCGTCTCGGATCGCCACTGTGAAGCTCGTCCGCACACCTGCGATCGAAGACACGAGTCCGTCGCCTTGCGCGAGACTGAATGACCCGAGAGCGGGACCTGCGGTCACATCGAGCTCGAACGGACTCCCGGAGATTGCGAGCGACACACCGGAGTGCGAGAGAGCGACGCGCAGCTTGGACTTGCCGACGTACTTGGCTGTGTACGTGCACGAGTAGACCCCAGAGAGCAGGTCAACGCACGCGCCACTCACTCTCCCTTTCGTCGGGTGCTCGATAGTCACCGCGAGCGTGGCGCCGCGTTGATTCACCAAGTTCTTGTGCAGGTCGCGCGCGGTGACTTCGAACGACGCTTGGACGTCCGTCGCCGCAGTGGCTATGCCGACGCCGGCAGCGGAGCTGGTGGGGCCAAACGGAACGTTTGGCACGACAGAGACCAGGTACGGGCTGTTGTTCACGTCGACGCCGTTCAAGAGCACGCGGACGTTGTAGCTGCCGACAACTCGCGGAGTGTACACAAAGGTGTACATTCCGTCTCCGTTGTCGACGACAGTGCCGACTTCAATCGCTCCGAGCTGCGTGGTGTGGAACGCTCGAAGCTCGAGTTTGGATGCGCCGCCGGTGAAGATCCTGTTGCTGTTGGCGTCTCGCGCCTCAAGAACGAGCACCGTCGCCACGCCCGCGACCCGGTTTGCAAGCAACCCGTCCCCGCTCACGATCGACGCCGTCGGATGCATCGCTCCAGGCGCCACAAGCATCTGGAACGGAGCTCCGTTGAGCTTCTCGCTGTTGATCCACACATCGAGGTCGTAGATCCCGCTGATCAACGGCGTCCACGACACGGCGAACGCCTCTCGCGATGGGTCCCAGACGATCAACGCGTCATTCTGCTTGCTCCCGACCCCGCCGAGACTCTGGTCCGTCGTGAGCGTCAACTGCGCTTCGAAGAGATCTCTCGAGTCCAACACGCGTCGCGGGTTCCCGTGGGCGTCGACAGGCAAGATTTCGAGGCTGTGGACTCTGCCCGCAACCGAGCTCAGCACTCCCTGGATCGTGCTCGTCGCCACACTCGCGCTCGCAGCAGGGAGCACTGCCACACTCTGGAAAGGGCTGCCGCGGATGTGCTGCTCGGAGTACAGGCTCGAGGCAGGAATCACTTCTTTTGCAACACTGGGGCTGCTCCAGTAGAGGTGCACGCGCGCGCTACCAGTGAGCTCCCGGTAGTCGAGATCGATCGAGTAGAAGAGAGTGCTGTCGAGGGCGACGGTCGCGCTCGCCTGGCCGGTGAACGTGTCGTCCCACTTGTCGATCAGCAGCAAGTCGTCGACCCAGAGACGGACGTGGTCGTCCGCAGTGACGTGGAACGTCACGTCGCCAGTGCTCTTGGCCTTGACACGGCCGCTCCAGCGCACCGACACGTAGTCGCTCGCGCCTGGGAAGAGCGCACCGTCGCCCCACGTGAAGTTCACGTGGCGGTCGATGCGCGAGATGACTGGCGCGTCGTCGCCGTCTCCCAGCCACGCGTCGCTGAAGTAGTGGCCGCGGAGGCCGCCGGGGAACAGCAGGTACACCGCGACGGTGAAGTTCCCGGCGGCCTTGCGCTGCCACGTGCACGTGTAAGTTCCGTTCGCGTTGTCGGCGATACGTCCGAGCTGTTTGGAGTGGTAGGCCTCCCAGGCCGCTGCGAGGTCGTCGGTCTCGTCGTCGTCTTCGATGCCTACGGCGTACGACTCCATGAGATACACCGAGGTATCGCCTCCGCTCCCCCCGGCCGTCTGCTTCACCACGCCGCTGCCCAGCACGCTTTGGATCTGAAACGCGAGGTCGGAGCCAGCTCGCCCGCCCGCCCTGAGCGTCGCGTCCGCGTCGACGACGAACGACAGGCTCGCGTCCGTGAACGCTGCGTCGTCGTCGAGGATCGTCACCAGCGCATGGCGCTGGCTGCCCACACTGCTGCGCTTGATGGCGGGCGCCATGTCGGCGTCGAGCTCCGGGTGCCAGAGCGACACTCGGAACGTCTCGTCCTGCTCGACGACGTGGTCGTCGTGGATCGTGAGCTGGAACGCGAGCTCCACGACTCCGTCGGCAAACACGAGCAGCTGCGAGCTCGTGTAGAACGCCGTCGGCGAAACGTCGTCGCGCGACGCCGTGAGGTACTGGACGTCGTACATGATCGCGGCGCTCCCCATTCCTCCGCCGGTGCGCCACACGGTCAACGTGATGCTCGACGCAGATTCTGCGATCTCGTAGATCGGCGACCCGAAGAAGAACACCCCTGCGTGGCCACACACCCGGTGGCTGACGCTGAACGGTTTGCAGGACCACGTTGCGTCAGAGCTCACGCCCTGCGCGCACGTGCGGCTGGCTTCATTCAGGTACGCGGCGGGTGTCGCCCCCGACGTGCTGGCTGTCGGCGCGAGGTAGTACGCCTCGGCTTCGTCAAACACGCGCGGGTCCTGGCTCCCGTACGGGAACGCGAACGCGAACTCGCGCGTCAGCTCGTCGAACGGCAGCGCGGCGTCGAGGAAGCGCGCGCCGCTTCGCCGCACCGAGTTGAGGATCAGATCTGCGCACGCGAGGCAGGCGGTCGCGTCGCAGACCAAGCAGCGCGGGTCGTGCTTCTTGCAGGACGCTTCTCGCGAGCCACGCGTGAGTCTCTTGATCCCAACCAGTTCGCACAACGCGCTCGAGTGAACGCACCGCACGTTTGCGTCGCCGGGTCGACGTAGAACCCTTCGACGCAGCTCAGACACGTCGTGCTCGTGCAGCTGGTGCAGAGCTGGTCGAACTGGCAGAACACCTGGCTGCAGTCGTCACCCTTGCGACTCGAGAGGCACGTGCACGCGCCGGTCGCGTAGTCGCACGTGCCCCCCTGGGAGCAGTCGTTTGGACAGTTCTCTGCTCGTGCCGCACACATACACGTCAGCTCTTCGCACATCAGACGACGGCCGCCTTCGCGTACTCTTGGGGTAGCAGAGTCCGCCGCGCTTGAAGTACGCGGGCTTGCACGCCGTGCAGTCCAGACCCGTGTACCCCGTGTTGCAGACGCAGAGGCCGCTGCGGCGGTCGCAGTAGCCGAACTCGCGGCCGTGGCAGTAGAACTCGTCGTCGCTGACCGGCCCGACCATCCCGGGACATCGCTCTGGTCGCCACCGCACACGCGCGTCAGCTCGACGCCCCTGAGAGGCGGTAAGCGCACAGTCGGTAGACACGGTCAATAGACGCACGCAGAGGCGCGCGCTGGAAGAAGACGCGCGGCACGTCGGGTGCGAACGGTGCGCCTTCGTTCACGCGCTCCGCCTCCGGGTCCCGCGGGTCGCCGACGCGGCCGACGCTCCCACGCGCGTACGGCTCGAAGGCGGCGGGCGGCGCGCTCGCGGGGTCTTCGCCGGCCTCGAGCACGCGGAAGCCGCCGGTCGTCTGC
>JAASGM010000030.1:0-55191 GCA_023334215.1 Globisporangium cystogenes | reverse complement strand
CCCCCCCCCCCCCCTCTCATCGTCGTCGTCGTCATCGTCGGATCGCTCGCTCGTCCGGACGTCCGGACGCCTCCGCCGTCGAGCATCCGACCCGACGTCGACAGAGACCATTGTAGCTCTTCGCTCGCCGCCCCCTCATTAGTGGCCCCGGCACGCACCCTAATGGGGGCCGAGCTCGCGCGCGTGGCGTTCTTCGGCGCGCTCTTCGCGCTCCAGTGCTGCGCGTCCGTGCTCGGCGCCATCTCGCGCGACACGATCTTCCTGCGCTCCTTCGGCGCCGGCAGCGTCGCGGCGCTCACGCTGCTGCTGGCGCTCACGACGGCGCTCGCGCTCACGCGCGCGGCCGCGCTGCTCGGGGCGCTCGCGCGCCGCGGGGCCTCCGCCGGGCTGCTCTACGCGCTCGCGCCGAGCGCGCTGGCGGCGGGCACGGCGGTGCTGGCGCTCGCGTCGCTGCTGGCGCCGGCGGCCGCGCGCGTCACGTCCGTGGCGCTCTACGTCTGGCTCGAGGTCTCGGCGCAGCTGCTCACGCAGCAGTTCTGGGACCTGTGCGCCAAGGCGTTCGACGTCGCGCAGGCCAAGAAGTTCTTCGGCTTCATCACCTTCGGCTCGACGCTCGGCAGCCTCCTCGCGAGCTTCGCCGTGCTGCCGACCGTGCACGCGCGCGGCCTACCGACCGAGGTGAACCTGCTCGTCGGCGCCGCGCTGCAACTGCTCGTGGCCGCCGTGCTCTTCGTCTCCGCCGAGCGGTTCGCGCCGACGACCGCGACGACGGCGACGTCGCCAGCTGCGGCTGCTGGGCGGCGGACGGCGGGCCAGGAGAAGAACAAGGCGAGCGACGCGCCGACGTCGACGGCCGCGCTCGTCGCGGAGATCCAAGGCCGGCTCTACCTGCAGCACATCTGCTTCTTCGACCTGCTCGCGACCGTCGTGCGCGTGCTCGTGGACAACACGACGCTCTCGGTGCTCTCGCGCGGGCCGGAGGAGCACGTGAAGGCATCGCTGACGGCCGTCAACGCCGTCCAGAGCTTCCTCATGATCCCCATGCAGCTCGCGGCCGGCCCGTTCTTCACGCGCTTCGGCGTCATGTACGGCATCAGCACGCTCCCGGTCTGCGTCTTCCTCTTCGGCGCGTCCACGTACGCGTCCAACGTACGTCGCTTCCTCCTTCCGTTACCGCCGCTCCTCGCGCAGACCTGACGCTCATCATCCGCACGCGCTCGCCTCCCCCCACAGTCGGTGTACTCGCTCATCTTCACGCGCGCGCTCTACAACGCGACGTCGCTCTCGCTCTTCAACCCGGCGCGCGAGCTGCTCTGGCTGCCGTTCAACGCCAGCGACCGCGCGCACTTCAAGAGCTTCGTCTACGGCCCCTTCCGCTCGCTCGCGCGGATCTTCGGCGCCGTGCTCTCGATGGTCCTCACGACCGGCGCCGCCGTGCGGCTCGTCGGGTCGTCCGCGATGAGGTGCGAGGCCACTGGGGGGGGCGGAAGTCACCGCCGCTCAACCGTGTTGTGTGTGGTGTGTCGACAGCGTCATCATGACCGTCGCGGCTGTCGCGTGGTTCGTCGACGCGCTCGCCGCGCGCCAGTCGTACGCCGCCGAGTTCTACGCGTCCCTGCGCCAGGGCTACTTGGACCTCACGTCTCCGCTCGTGGACTTCACGCCGGACCAGGTGCCGCGAGCCTCGCAAAGCTGCTGCTGCTTCCGTTCCCTCTTACCAGAGCTGACCGGAGCGCGTGTGCTGCGAGCAGATCGTGCTGGTCAAGGAGACGCTCGTGGCCGGCGCGCAGAACCAAGTCAACTACGTCCTCAGCTCGCTCTCGCACGAGCACATCGGGCTCTTCGCGCAGGTGCGAGCCGCTTCCGCCTGCTGACTCTGTTGGGATGGCGCTCACCGCTTCCGGCGCGGTCGACAGGAGCTGCGCGCGCTCTTCTACAAGAACACGCGCGACGGCGACTCGGCGACGCCGCTGCACACGAAGCTGCGGCTGCTGAGTCTGCACACGGCGGCCAAGCGGCAGGTCGTGCGCCGCGCGCAGGAGTCGTATTTCGTGCCGGACGCGAGCTCGTTCCCGTCGGGCGTCTTCAACACGATGGACCTCATGATGCTGGTCAGGGACAAGTCGCTCGCGGTGCCGCGGCAGCTGCGCGTCGCGGCGATCCTCGCGTGCGGCTACGAGCGGTACAACGCGGACGCCGACAAGTGCTCGCAGGTGCTCAGCCAGCTCGTGCAAAGCCGCAGCGAGGACCAGTCAGTCGTGGTCTGCGCCGCCGTGGCGCTGCTCCGCCTGTCCGACTGGATGGACGAAGAAGCGAACGTGGTGCTCCAGCGACTGCTGCACGAAGACAAGGCACGTGACGGACACTCCGTTCCTCGATCATCCAGCTCCCCCCCCCACTGACAACTGCTGCTGCCACACCCACCAGGAGGCCGAGTCGCGCGTCGTGTGCCTCAAGATCGTCGGGAAGGAGCTGCCGGAGCTGCTCGGGGACGGCTTCCTGGTCTACTTGCTGCACCACCCGTCGTTCCCGATCGTCCAGGCGGCGGTCGAGTCGTGTTCGCACAGCGCCCGCAACTCGCGGATGCTCATCCCGGCGCTCGTGAAGCACCTGCCGAACTCAGCGCTCCGGTCGGAGGTCGTGGCGGCACTCAAGTGGTTCGAACCTGCGGCGCTGTGGGCGACGCTGTCGCAGTACGTCGAGTCCGTCGTCCAGCTCCCGAAGAAGGCGGCGGCCGCGGCCACCGACGGGAGCAGCGTCGAGCAGAAGCGGGAGGCGCTCACCGGCGCGCTCAAGGTGCTCGAAGCCAGCAGCTTCCCGCTCGAGGACAAGCTGAGTCTGCTGCTGTCTCTGATCGACGCGCTGGTCGTGTCCCCGCCGCTCCCGATCGAGGCCACCGAGTCGGGCGACGAAGCCGCCGTCGACGTCCTGCATCAGTTATTCAGCAGCGACGCCGAGCTGGAGGAGCTCGCAGTGGACGCGCTGCTGACGCTGGTGCGTCGTTGCTGCTGCTCGTCACTCTCGCTCTCGCTCTCTCTCGCTTGGACGAATGACGCGCTGACGCTGCTGCGGACAGACGTCGTCGACGGACGAGAAGGTTCTGCACGCGCACTCGCACGCGATGAGCTCGATCCACCACGCGCTCAACTCGAAGATCCGGCAGGCGTACGAGATGCGGCAGGTGCTTAAGCTCTTCCACGAGATCTGTCCGCGGACAGCGACGAACATCGAGGAGACCTCGCCGCTGCTCCTGCAGCACGTCGAGCACAGCTTGCACGACACCCAGCGGCTCCTGCTCAAGCTGCTCTCGACCGGCTTCCCCAAGGCCTTCAACGTGGCTGTGATCCTGGAAGGGCTCCAGTCGGACGTGCCGCAGGTCCTCTCGGCGATCCAGGTCCGGTCGGCGAGCGAGCTCTCTGTCTGGTGTCGACGAGCAACTCACCACTGTCTGTGGCTTGGCAGGAGGTGTTGGAGAGTCTGCTGCCGTCGTCGTACAAGACGCTCGTGCTGCCGCTGCTGTTCCCGCACAGCGCGTCCACCAAGTCCACCGCCAAGGTCCGCGCTCTCGTTGCTGATGAGCGTCCACATCGTCTCACGCTTATACTCTCTCGACTGCGATCCGCAGATGGAACGCGAGGTGGTCGAGTTCTTCGTTGGCAAAGACGGCGTCGACATCCTCCTCGACGTGCTGAGCCACCCGAAGCCCCACGCGGAGCTCTCGGCGCTGGCGCTTCAGTACTTCCTGCACATCGCTGCCGACCACGCCGCGTGTCTGAACGAGACGCTGAAGGCGCGCTTCGAGACGCGCGTGCTGCCGCAGCTGGCGGCGAACGAGCTGACGAAGGAGCTGCTCGTCGAGACGTACCACCGGTGCGTCGGGGTGGCCGGTGCTCGGCTAAGATGCGTGGAGCTGACGCCTCGTCTGCTGCAGCCGGCCGGAGGTGCTGTCGTACGAGAGCGTCCCGAGCGTACGGGAGTGCGACCCGCCGCTCATCTCGAGGATCGCGGTGCGCTTAGGGCTACTCTCTCTCTCTCTCTCTTGCTCACACGGACGCACAGCTAAGCTAACACTGTGTCGGCGAGCAGATTGCCAACTGCCTGCGCTACTCGTCGCTGTTCGAGAGCGTGTGTGCGATCGGCATCTTGCGCGTGCTCTCGCACCACTTCGTCCCGGTCAAGGTGGCGCGCGGAGAAACGGTGGCGCGGGAAGGCGAACTCGGTGCGTGCTGTGCGCCGTCGCTGCCGTCGAACGACTGACGTGGGTTCCTGTAGCTGACACTGCGATCACCGTGTGTGGAGCAGCCACGGCGATGTACGTGGTGGCCTCCGGGACCGTTCAGCTGCACAAAGAGCGCCGGATCTTCGCGGAGCTCGGCTACGGCGCCTGCGTCGGCCAAGCCGCGCTGCTGATGCACAACCTCCACGCCGGGAAGCACATCTCGTCGGCCACCGCCGTGTCGGACTGCATCCTGCTGAGCGTGTCCCGGGACGATCTCGACGCGCTGATGAAGGAGACGGCGCGCGTGTCTCGCGGCGTGCTGAACGCGGTCGCGTCGTCGCTGCGGTGGCTCTACTTCGAGGTTCGTGCGACGCTGCTGGCGTTGGGTTGCGGTCGTAGGCGAAGGCTGACGAGTGTTGTGGTGGTGACTGTCGGACGACTATCGTAGCCGCTGCAAGCGATCGCGCAGTCGGGGTGTCTTCCTCGCCGCGACCGCACGGCGTCTGTGAGTGCAGTTGCGGTCCGCGCGCGCACTGGCAGCGACGACGACCCGTTGGTCACCGCGACGGCGACGCTCACGTCCGACCTCCGGGCAGTGCTCTCGGTGGACCGAGCCGCCAAGTCGTTCTTGTACAACATCGGCCGCTCGCGCTCGTCGCAGCCCGGAGCGCCGCTGTCTGCTCCGAGCGGAAGAGCGCGGAACCTGAGCTTCCAAGGACCGCCGTCCAGCTCGATGCCGATCATCAAGCCCGAGAGCGCGCTGTCCCGTGGTATGTTCGGTCTCGCGGACGGCTCGGACTACACGACGTTCGAGAAGTGCATCTGCCTGAAGGGCTCCCAGCTCATGAAGAACCTGGACGACGACAAGGTGTCGCTCGCGGCCCAGCTGTCTCGGGTAGTCACGCTGAGCCACGACGAGACGCTGTACGAGGACGGCGCTGCGGCGCACAGCGTGTTCGTTGTCATCGACGGCACGATCTCGATCAAGCACCAGCTCTCCGGCGTCGTGTCGACGGTGGAGCTGCGCGACGGCGACTGCTTCGGAGAAGAGGTGCGTCAGCGACTGGTGTCGACTCATGTGCGTGCATGTATGACTAACCCGACTGTATCTCGTGTCGTCCCCTGCGCAGTCGTTCGTGCCCAAGACGAGTCTCCATGGACGCGCGGCGGCAGTTGGCCGCGTGACGCTGTTCGAGATCCCGACGAAGGACCTGATCGACCTGAGCGAGCAGCACCACGACATCATGCACGTGATCCTGTCGTGGATGGCGCAGAAGCTCGCGAATGCGACCGAGAAGATGGTCGCGCCGATGCTCTCGCCGATCAACACGGCGGCACGCGCGCCGACGCCGTTCTGGGAGTCCGACGAGGAGTCCGTGTCCCCATCGTCCGGCCTCACGCGACCCAGGAAGGCGAAGTCACGCGCTGAGACCAGCTGAGCCAACGACGATGACGCGAGTTGGTCACAGACCACCGCATAGAGAGCGGCAACGATGAGCGGCGGAGAGTAAACCATCACTTGAAAATTCGCACAACAGAAACACTGAACACTCCCCCGCCTCACGCGCTTCACGCGAGATGCAAGTCTTCGTAGATTGGCAGCAGCGTCGCGAGGTACTGGAGCAGCTCGAGGGAGGAGGCGTCCTTCGCGCACGGGTCGGCCATCCGCATGCACCCCATTAGCTCCACGCTCGCGCCGCCGCCAGTGCTCTGCGAGACCCGAAGTGCGAGCGTGAACCGTCCAAGACGCTCGAGGTCGAGACGGCAGGGAGAGAACCGGTCGTCCGAGGCCAGCGAGGGCTGGTTAGGAGGAGGGTGGGAAGCCACGTCACTCGCCGTCTCGACAGCGAGGCGCCAGAGGTACTGATCTTCGAGCACATCGACCGAGATCTGCCACACGACTGCGTTGCCGCTCGAGCAGTCGGCGAGCGCGATCGACTCGGCCGTGACCACGACGCACGACTGCCCGTTCGGCGTGAGCTGCAGCAGCCGGCGCGTGATCGAGCACAGGTCGTCCTTCCGCGCGAGTGTCGACTCCTGGACGACGGGCACGAACGTGCGCAGGATGTCATCGCGCTGCAGCGTGCGCCATAGCTTGAACGCGACGTCTTTCGCCAGCGAGCCGACTGGGAGCAGACGCTCGCAGCGGAAGGCAAGTAGCGAGCGGTTGCTCGTCGTGCTCGTCGTCCACCCCCTCGACACGTGCTGCCGCTGGAAGCGCGAGCCATGGTACTCGACTTCGGCGAGCAACTTGGCTGCGTTCTGGGCCGCCAGACGCACCGCCTCTTGCATCCGCTGGGCGACGAGAACGCGCGAGAACGAGTCACGCTCGCAGTCCTTGCGCCACTCATCGAGGTACCCCAGAGCCGTGACTGACAGCACGCCAAGCTGGTGGCGCTTCGCGGCAAAGTCGAAGAGCGGAGCTACCATGAGCAAGCTCTGGATGCGGTGCAGCCAGCGCTCGTGCTCCTCCAGCTTCGCGCCGAGAAACGTGGCGTGTCGCTTCAACTGGAAGGTCTCGTAGCACGCGCTCTTGTGCTCCTCGACGGAGGGGGGTGCTGGAGCTTCATATCTGCTGCGCAGCAGCGCGACCTTCTGCTCCAACAGCTCGATCTCGCTCTCGAGCATCACGCTTTCGTCTTTGTGGCGCTTCCTGCAGCGCTTCGAGGCCTCGTTAAGCTGCTGCCGGCGCTTGTTGTCCGCGACGGCGGTGGTGCCGCTACTGCTGACATCTGCCGAAGCGCGGCCATCGTGCACCTGCGCGCTGAGAATGTCGAGTCTTGTCGTGAGCGAGCCCCAGCTTCCCGTCGATGATATCGTACTGGCGATGTTGAGAGTCAGCGGATCATCGTCGTCAGTCTGAAGCGGCATGAAGAAGTTATCGGTGGCGATGCCTTCCGTTGTTCCTCCGTGTGTTCGCATCCCGATCGGATGATGGTGATGCCGATGGCGCGTGCTTCGGTGCCATCCGAAGCTGTCGTCTGGTGCGGAGCCCGACAGCATCATATCGTCGAGACAAGAAGCGTTCGGCTCGTCCGGGCAGGTCCTGGATGCTGCGGTGCCGTCATGCTCACTGTCGGGCGATCGGCACCCATCCACAAGGTCGCGCATCCGGAGCATCGCGACAGTGTTGTCTGTCAAGTCGGGAAGACACTTCCTGTCGAACGGATCTTGACGACTGAGGCGATGCAGCCGTTGACGCGTTTGGCTGGTTCCACACGAGACGCAGTGGCGAACAGCCTGTTTGCTAAACGTGCGCTCCCCCTCGCAGCCCGCAGTTGAAGTCGACAAAGTGGTAGCAACGCGATTCGCCGTTGATACACAACGAGTTTGAAAACATGAACGCTGTTCCCACTTGAGAGTATTTGCGATACCTCTTCAGAACTCTCACGATTTCCAGTTCCTACTAGTTGTACGTACAGCGAGCACGCCGAGTCAAAGTCAGAGCCTCCCTAATGCACCATCACCAGTTTGCTGTTCTGCTCAACGTTGTACCAAGCGGCCGCCTCTCGATCCGTTCGACGCAACCAAGTTGCGACTCTGTATTTCGTTCCGCAGACGGAAATTGCCCTCTCAATGAACTTGCTTGTACCTGTTGCTCAGCAGCACATCAGCACCACTCGTTAGTCTCAGTGCGCAGCGGACAGAGTGGAAGTCTGCCACTGACCGTTCTTGCGCGCACGAGAGCGTCGTCGGCAGCAGATACTGCAGCAGATACAGAGGATCATCAGAGCCACGACGCCGCCGAAGATCCCGAGTTGTATGTTGCGCGTCCGATTGAAGTCGCTCTCCATCTCAGCCACCCTGTCGTCGAAGGTGTTGCTGTTGTTGCTACTGCACGATCAGGGTACTCCTGTCAAACTCATTTTCAATCTCATTGTCTAAACCAAAACGAGATTGATCTCCTTCTTTCAAGTCTTTTTGTGGGAGTGTACACGTCGGATCCCAGAAAAAAGCCTGTAAAAATTTAGAAGGATTCCAACGCTGCAGTCGAGATCCAATGCAGAAGTTGGACATTCGAAATGTGTTTATAGGCGCACGTCTTGCTTTTTTCAAAACAGCGACGTGCGGCCTATTAATGTTTTTGAATTGTCCAATCTTTCATTAGATTTTTGTATGTAGCGTTAGAATCCTTCTAAAGTTTTTCCAGGCTTATCTTCGGGATCCGACGGGAACGCATGAATTATTTTAATTTGAGTACTAAAGCCCTACATCCTTGAATTGATCAGTATCTTATAACGGATTAGGCACTATTCCTTCGTAATGTATATTTTATATTTTATAATTTGTTCTACCTATTTTTTTAGGGCACCTTTTAGAAATGACTTACAACTGCAGTATCTCTTCAATACATTGATTTGACCGAAAGAGGGCACCTTTTTGCATATTGTTTAAAAGGAGGTGCACACACATTCTCAACCAAAAAGCTCTTTCCATTCTCGGGAAAGGCGATTTGCTTGGTCCAAGAAGCATCACCAAGTACGAGTTCGAGCACCAGCAGTCGGCCGGCTTAAGAGCACTCAGCAGACGACGATGGCGGCGAGCGTGGCCGAGTTCGAGATGGCCGTGCTCTGCGCCTTCCAGTACGCGAGCGCGAGCCTGCAGGACGCGGCGGCGCAGGCGCTCAAGGCGCAAGCCGAGCGCTTCTGCGCGCAGGTGAAGGCGGCGGCTGGCGGCTGGCGGCTCGCGCTCGAGCTCTTCGAGTTCTCCGAGCACCAGGAGGTCAAGTTCTACGCGCTGCAGGCGCTGCAGGAGGCGCTCGCCGCGCGCGCCGCCGACGACGCGGCCGCCGCGCAGATCCGCGGCGAGCTGCTCGCGTGGCTGCGCGCGAACGTGGCGTTCGTGGAGCACAAGGCGCCGTACCTCAAGACGAAGCTCGCGGTCGTCGTCACGCTGCTCATCAAGCGCGACTACCCGGCGCGCTGGCCGAGCGCGTTCGACGAGCTCCTGGCGCTGCTGCCGCAGGGCGCGTCGATGGTCGAGATGTACTTTCGCATCCTCGTCGCGATCAACGAGGAGATCGTCGAGTTCGACGCGCAGCGGTCGCCCGCCGAGGCCGCCGCCAACATGCGCATCAAGGACGCGATGCGCGAGAGCGCGTGCATGGCCGACACCATGGACGCCATCTACAACGTGCTCGTCAACTGCGACGCGAGCGCCGTCATGGTCGAGCTCAGCTACAGCGCGCTCGAGACGCTCAAGCGGTACATCAGCTGGGTCGACATCGCGCTCGTCGTCAACGACCGCCTCCTCCCGCTGCTCTTCAAGATGCTGCGCGAGAGCGCGGCGCTGCGCTGCCCGGCGGCCAACTGCCTCTTCGAGATCATCGACAAGGGCATGACCGCCGAGAAGAAGCTCGCGCTCTTCCAGCAGCTCAACCTCATCGAGGTCATCAGCATGCTCCCGATCCAGGACGACGACGAGTTCGCCGAGGAGGTCGGCGAGGTCATCAACGGTATCGGGCTCGAGCTCGTCGAGTGCATCGACACGTTCCGGCACCAGCAGAGCGCGGAGCGCTTCGTGCTCGCGAGCAACCTGCTGCGGCAGCTCATGCCGCTCGTCTGGGACCTCTTCGCGCACGAGACGAAGGACGTGTCGGAGGAGGTCTTCGAGATCGTCAACGCGGTCGGCACGCTCATTCGGTCCGAGGGCGGCGGCGGCGGCGGTGCCAAACCGGCAGCGGCCATGGCGACGGCGATCACGGCGGGCTTTGAGGACATCTTCAAGCCGTCGGAGTACATCCCGCAGATCTTCCACGGCATCTACCGACAGACGCGGTACCCGGAGGAAGACTCGGGCTCGGACGCGGCCGAGTTCGAGGAGTACCGCCGCAGCTTGTACAAGATCTACGTCAACATCACGCGGTTGCGGCCGCTCGACACGATGGCGTTCCTGGCGAACCTCGCGCAGGAGCTGCCGCCGCAGTTCGGGCAGCTCGACCACCGCGACCTCGAGTCCTTCCTGGCGCTCGTGTACCGCTTCAAGGAGGGGCTGACGACGCTCAAGACGGCGAGTTCGTTCGAGGAGCCGAACAGCCCGCTCGTGGACATGGTCGTGCGCATCCACAGCAACATGATCGGCGCGGCGACTTCGCCTGGCGCGGTGCCGTTCCACCCGTCGGTGCTCCTGACGTACTACGACCTGACTGTCCGGTACAGCAGGGTGCTCCAGAACCAGAACGCGCTGATCCCCGCGGTGCTGGATATGATGTTCGGGCCGAACGGGCTCACGAACGCGCACGTGAACGTCCGCTCGCGCGTGTGCTACCTGTGCCTGCGCCTCGTGAAGGCGATCGGCAACTCGGTGAACCCGCACGTGTCGAACATCCTCGTGGCGCTGCACCCTCGCTTCGTGATCCCGGACGACGCGGAGCTGCTGCTGAAGAAGAACGACCCGTCGTTCATCCCGCCGGACGACCAGCTGTACCTGTTCGAGCTGGCCGGCCAGCTGATCGCGTCGCTCGTGGCGTCGTCCAACCCGGACATGGCGGAGATCAAGTACCAGTACACCAAGGCAGTGCTGGAGCCCTTGCTGCAGGCGCTCGACGCGTCGCTCGTCGCGCTCCAGACCCGCTCTCGGCCAGAAGACTACGTGGGCGAGCGCGCGGCGTCGCTGCTGAACGCGACCGCGCACGTGCTGAAGGCGTTCCGCGGCACGAACTGCATGCTGCACCACCAGGAGACGTTCACGCAGGTGCTCACTGCGGCGACGTGCGTGCTGCGCGTGCTGCCTCGCCACGCGGCGGTGCGCTCGAAGGTCGTGTTCACGCTGCACCGGTTGATCACGGTGCTGGACAGCGAGCACCTGCTGGGCAACGTGTCGGAGGCGCTGCAGCTGCTCATGGCGTACTGCGAGGTGGCGGACGTGGTCGAGGTGGTGCAGCTGCTGGACCAGCTGATCATCAAGTACAAGGCCACGCTGTTCCCGTTCTTCGAGGAGACGACGATGGTGTTCGTGCAGCGCCTGTGCTCACTCATGCCGGCGTACTCTGGCGCGAGCGAGACGAAGGACGCGGCGCAGCTCGACCGCGAGAAGGTGCAGAAGTACCTCTACGCGTTCTTCCTCCACCTCGTGACGCACCACCTGGACGGCGTGTTCGTGTGCGAGCGGAACGTCGGGCAGCTCGAGAGCGTGCTGCGCGTGGTGCTCGAAGGCAGCGCGGAGGTGACGGAGGCCACGACGAACCGCGCGTGCTTCACGATCGCGCACGAGCTCGCGGCGCGGTGGCTGCTCGGCACGCCCGCGCCGTCGCACCCGGAGCTCAAGCTGTCGCCCGAGGGGAGGGCGATGTTCACGCAGTTCATCGTGCAGGAGTTCACGGCGGCGATGTTCTCGCTCACGAAGCGCCACCACTTCCGCCTGGGCGACGCCGAGAGCGCGTCGACGATGAAGGAGATCGCGGTGCTCCAGGAAGTGCTCGTGAAGGCGGTCGGGGCCGAGTACGCGCGGTACCTGGCGGACGTGTACCTGCCGTCGATCGGGTGTCCCGCCGAGCTCGCGGTACTCTATGCGGAGCAGGTGGCGACAGGCGACCGCAAGGTCATCCTGGAGGCGTTCAAGGCGCTCGTGAGTCGGATGTGACGACAGACCAGTCAAGGAGAGAGAGAGAGAGGCGACAGCCAGTAGGCAGCAGCAGCAGCAGTAGGGTAGAGTGGTTTGGTTAGAGGAATAGATGGGAGCGTCAAGCAGCAAGTGGAAGCGAAGCGAACGGCTCGGGTCTGCGCGAAGGCGTCCCGTTCGTCTTCACAGGACCCATGAGCACAAGGCACAGGGTCTAAGGACCGCGCCTCACAAGGTTCGAAGGTGGCGCTTTCATCTCTTCAAGACACTTCAACTGGAGCTCACACGTCTGGAACACTGAGGTGGAGTCCTGCTGAGCCGGAGCAAACTTTGTTCAGACGATACTCAAATCTCATTACAGTACCCAAAGTTAGTCTCTCGCGACGAACTTGATGGCCGCGAGTATGCTGCTGCTGCTGCTGTGGAGCCTCGTGCTCTCGCTCGCGGGGGCGCCGGCTGCAGGCTTCGAGCAGTACCGCTCCAGGCTTCCGAACGGCTTGGGGGTGCCAAACGCGCGCGCACTGGGGCACAATGCACCGGACGGTGGCGGCGGCGAGAACGACTTTGGCTGGGCCTTTGTCTACCTCGGAAAGGAGTGGAACGAGGCGCTCTGCCACGCCGACTCGGACGGCGACGGGCAGACGAACGGCCAGGAGCTCGGCGATCCGTGCTGCATGTGGTCGCAAGCCGACTACCCGCGTCCGCAGCGCGCGGTCGGGCTCTCGCACCCCGGGGATCCGGCGAAGACTGCTGATCCAGCGCAATGGGCAGACCTCAACTGCTCCGACTACCGACTGCGCGTCCAGCGGCTGCTCTCTCGACCGTCGTCGTCAAGGACAACGCACCAAGCAAGGATGAGCTCCGCTGCTCTTGTCGCGGTCGCAGGGATGCTCGCGGGGCAGACATTCGAGCTGTCGTGACCAGTTCGATCCCAGCCTCCTTTCTTGCCAAACTTTAAAAGAACCATTGTCTCCATTACAAAGAACATTGCCTCGATTACAAGGACTATTCACAAATCACATGACCACCCTCTCACGCACGCCGTTGGCGTCGACGCAGCAGCGCGCGCTCGTGCAGCTCTTCGTGAGCTCGCGGGACGTCCGCTGGCTCGTGGCGCTCGTGCGGCTGGCGGCAGAGGCGGCGGCGTCCAATTTCCCGCTGTCGGCGCCGCTGGAGACTGCGCTGCTGCGTGCTCAGCATCTGCTCCAGCAAGCGACCGACCTGCGCTCTACTGCATCTGTCTCCACGACGGCAACGACGACGGCGGCGGCGGCGAATGCTGAAGTGGTGGCCGCGTACCGGCTGCTGCTGGCAGCATCTGAATGCGACTGTCGAGACGCGCTGAGCCGCGTGGCGCTCGTGCTGGCGGCGTGCTGGGTGCGCGCGGACCACACGAGCGCCGCGCTGGAGCTGCTAGCAGTGGCCGTCGGCGACGGCTGCGCGACGCACTCCAAGTGGCCGCTGGTGGCGCGCGGCATCGTTGTGATGATGACGCGCCCCGGTGACGCGTCGCTCGCGCTGCAGAGCTTCCACGACGCCGCGCTGCTGGACGCGAGCGACCAACACTCACCGTCCGACGGCGCGTTCCGCTTCTGGTTCGGCGTCGCGCTCTTCGCGCGCGGACACATGCGCGAGGCCGTCGAGCAGCTGCAGCGCGCGCTGCGCTGCGACTTCGCGCCCGCCGCGAGCCTCAACCTGGCAGCTGCCGCGCACCTGCGCGGAGACGGCGACGCGCACGCGGCGTCGCGGGAGCTGCAGCGCGCGCTCGAGATCGACTTGGGCGCCACGGCGTCGCTCTTCAACTACGCGGTGCTGCTGGGCGCCATGCGCTGCTTCGAAGCACAGCAGCAGATGCTCGAGTACTACGAGGAGGCGGTCGCGCTCTCGGGAGCGACGGCGGCGAGCGAGCGGAAGAGAGACCGCAGCGGCACGCCCAAGGCCAGCGCTGGCGAGCGCGAGGAAGCAGCAGCGACGCCACCGCTGGTCTCAGACGCTCGCGTGGAAGAGCTCTTCGCGCCAAACCCGACGCGCGTGACGGACGCGATGGTTGCGAGGGCGGCGGCGTACGCGGCGCTGGAGAACGGTGCGTCATGCGCGTAGGAGAGTCGGTGGTGTGTGTAAGTCGACGCTCGTGCTTACGAGGACCGCTCTCCAGGAGACTTCGAGCGCGCGAAGCCGCAGTTCGAGCGCCTGCTGGTCCTCGAGAGCGCAGAGAGCGCTGGCGCTCGGCTGGAGGTGCAACGCGACTACATCTACACGCTGCTGCAGGTACGCGCGATGCGAAGAGCGGCGTTGGCGGACTGGCGACTGAGCGCCTCGCCGTTCTCCGCAGAGCAACCTCCACGAACTCGCACTGGCCGCTTGCGACCAAGCGATCGCCTCGATGCCCAGCGCCACGGACGCCGCACAGGACGACTGGCTGCTGGTGCTGCTGTACGGAGCGGATGCGCTGCTCTGTCTCGAGCGCGTCGACGAGTGCCGCCGGCACCTCCGGCAGCGCGTCGAGCCCCAGATCTCAACGTTGTTGGCACTGCGGAAGGCTGGCGACAGTGACGACAGGAGCGAAGTCGTCGCGTGTCACACTCAGCTGCTCAACAACCTGGCGGTCGTGACGGCTTGCGCTGACCCCGAGCGAGGCGGCGGTGTCGACGCGGCGATCGCGCTGCTGCGAGACGCCATTCAGCGCTACCCGCAGGCGCTGAGCCTCCGGTTCAACCTGGTGCTGCTGCTCTGGCGGAAGCAGCAGAAGGAAGCCGCGTGCGCGATCTGGCTCGAGGCGCGGAAGTGGAGTCTGCGCATGGACGTGGGCGATGTCGGCGACGACCAGCGGGCGATCGCGATGGTGGCCGCGGCAGAAGAAGCCGCGATCTCGGCCGCAGCGAGGCCGCACCCGCAGATATCAGAGCATGTGCGTGGCGGCGACGGAGATGACGAGGACGACGGAGTGAGCGCGCAGCAGCTGTTGTACCTCGACGCGCTCGTGCTGAACCACTGGGGGAAGATCCGGAGCTCCTGTGCCATCCAGACGTCCGTGCGCTACGTCGAGTACCTCGACGGTCTCCGCCGCCAGCAGCAGCGATGACGATGAACAACAGCGTCGCTTTCATTGGACTCTTCCTTACGTCGTCGTCGTCACTCGTTCGCTGAACTGCGCACTGTCGGCGTCCAACTTCGTCAACGTTGCTGGTCGCGATCCACTGGAAGAAGTCGTCGTCGAACTCCTTCATGAAGCCCGGGAACAGGTTCACTGCGACGTCGTCATGGGAGACGTCCTCCAATCCCAACACCATCGCCAGCGCTAAGATTGGGCCGTCACTCGCCGTCGCGCGCCGTTGCTGCTCGCCTGCTCATCGTCGCTATGGCTCCTGCTCCTCCTCCTCGAGCCGGCACGAACGCGGAACCTGCGCCAGCGACCTCAGCGACAAGCGCGTCGAAGGGCGGCGGCGATGACCCGCAGCTCGCCAAGTGGTGGACTGCGATCTCGCGGCTCGTGGGCGTGCAGCTCGGCTGCGGCTTGCTCATGCAGCTCTCGTACGTGGCGTTCCCGGCGTACAACTTCGCGCTCGCTCTCTGGTGCCTCGTGTGCTGCACGCCCAAGTGGATCGCCAAGAACCCGCATCTCGTGCCGCTGCACGTGCTCGGGATCGCATTCTCGGTCGTGACGGACGTCATCTGGATGAGCCTCTGGGTCTCGGGCCGCGTCTTCTACGACCAGTTCTGCGCCCAGAACAGTGTGACGATCGTGAGCTGCGGCGGCGCAACCGAGCACTACCCAGGCTGCCAGACGAACCGGTTCGCGCTCTTCGCTCTTCTCGTGGACGACTTCGCTAAGGTTGCGACGGCTGCCGCGCTCTACCGAGTCCACTCGGTCGCGAATCCGAGCCACAGCAGCTCCGGCGACAGCCATCTCCGCCACCACCACCACCACCGCGCGCACAGCGACGCGACTCCCGGATCGGTTCCTCCGAGTGTGCCCCGCCTGAACTACCAGAGCGCCGTCCGCCAGGTGCCGACGACCGACAACTTCTACGACCCGCGTTCAGAGGCGTGAGATTGGCGCAAGCTCGTGAGAGGGTCGAGTCGAGAGTCGAGAGTCGAGAGTCATGCAGAGAGAGTCTCGCAGAGAGAGAGAGAGAGAGAGAAGAGGAAGAAGAAGAAGAAGAAGCACGTGCATGCATTCGTAGGAGCTCTTGGGCTCTCGCTTCGCTTCTAGTTCCGTGCAGCGGCGAGCGCGCCGGCGATGAACCCCGAGAGAATCGCGAGCGGCGTTGTCCAGTACGCCATCGACGTCGACGCTGCGGCCGAGATCGGCGTGGCCGAGGAGCAGTTGACGTCCGCCCAGAGCGAGGCGTTCGTCTTGGAGGTCGCGACGCCCGGGTCCGAGAGCCCCGTCGTGCGGCGCGGGGAACTCGACGCTGTCGTCCACTCGCAGCACGGGTCGCCGAGCTCCTGACCGTTTGTCTGCCCGTCGCCGTCCGAGTCGGCGTGGCAGAGCGAGGTGGACCACTTCTTGCTCGCGCCGTCGAAGGCCCGGCCGAAGACGTTCAGGCTCGACGAGTCGCCCTGTGGGTCCGTGTGGCCGACCGCGGCGACACCCGGCACGTTGAAGCCGTTCGGGATGCGGCTGCGGTACTCGGGCTTGGCGAGCGCGCTCTTCGGGGTCGCGAGCGCGGCGATGACGACGCTAAGTGCGAGCAGCAGCTTCATGGCGACGACTCTGGGAACTTGGCGGTGTGTGAGAGAGTTCGACTGTGCGAGTGAGCTCGAGAGCACGCGAACGATCACCTATTTGCGTACTCGTACGTGGTGTCCAACGACCTTGTTCCTGAGGAGGAGGATGGTCGTCACCACGAGAGTCCGGAGCTTCTGACTTCAGGATCGAGATGATCGTCGCCGAGGTAACTTCCATCTCACACCGAGTCTGACGATTGGCAGCGTCGAGGAAGATCGGCAAAGGTGGAAGATGGTTCTCCTCCACCTTGCGGAGAGCGGATGCTTGTCACCATGTGCTGACGTTATGGCCACTTGCGATCTTGTCTCATGCTGACTATCGTGCGACTCGAACCTGGGTTCTGGTGGTGCCGGTCGAGTGACTAGTGCAAGTCGCCAGAGCACGCAGGTCCGTTCTCACGGCCGATCATCAGGTGCTGTTCGGTCTCAAGAAGCGAAGGCTGCGACGCATGAACGAGTTGATATTGAGACTCATCTTGCTGGTGTCGTCTGTGACCTCTGCGTGCGACCTGCGCTGGAGCCGAAGTCTCCTTGTTTGAACTATCAGCATGGAGACGATCACGCGAGTGCGATCACGGCGCCGCCGATCACGAGCGCAGTTGCTGCCTGCAACGCGGTTGCGAGCACTCCGGCACCACTGGCTGGTGCCGGTGTCGACGCAGGAGCCGAGGTCGCCGTCGCACTGGAACTGGAAGTGCCATTACCGTTGCTCGCGCTGCCGCCGGAGCACGACACGCTCGCCCACAGCGTCGGATCTGACGTCTTGCTCGCATCGCCCGGGTGCGAGACGCCCGTTTTCCACAACACCTTGGCGTTCGAGCCGGCCACGAACGCGCAGCACGGGTCGCCGAGCTCCTGGCCGTTCGTCTGCCCGTCGCCGTCCGAGTCCTTGGCGCAGAGCGCGGCGGTCCACTTTCGACCGGCAGACTCGAAGTCCTTGCCGAACTTGTTGAGGGCGGCGCCGCCATCGCCGCGCGCATGGCCGATCGCCTCAACACTCGGTACGTTCGCGCCGTTTGGCACCAGCGCGACAAACTCGACTCTCGCTACGGCAGGGGCGAAGCTGAGAGCGAGCAGCACCGCGACGGTGGCGATCTGAGTGAGCAGCATCTCGTCTCGATCTTGTTGGCTGGCTGGTCTGGAGTGAGCGACTTGTGGGCTGGCGATCGGAATCGCGAATGAGGTCAGGCGAAGGGGAAGGCGGCGCTCTGCGCGCGTCAGCCCGCCAGACTCCTCCGTTCCTTTCGCCGAGTGGCAAGTTGCGCGATGCAGCGACAGCCAGTGCGGCGGGACAGAGGAGGAGGAGACTTCGTCCGCTCATGTAAACTTGTGCAATTGTCGACTGGTTACAGCATGTGACGGTGTTCTGGTGGTACAGTTCAGTACACTTCTTCCTCTCGCTCCCCCACTCGATGGTGCCCACCGTTGGCTGAAGCGCTTGATGTCCGCTCTCAAGCTCCCGACTCAAGCTGCTGCACCGAAAGCAGCCACTTGCGATCCGCCTACGCGGCGAGGGCGACAGCGAGGATCGCGCCGACTGCGACCATAGTCGCTGTGAACAGCGTCGATGCCCCGCTCGTTGGCGTCGGAGCCGGTGACGTCGTGGTGACGGCGTCTTTGCTGGTAGCGCCAGACGTCGTGGGAGACGGGCTCCCCGATGCGGTGCCGCCAGAGCACGACACGCTCGCCCACAGCGTCGGGTCCGCCTTCTTCGTGGCGTCGCCCGGGTGCGAGACGCCCGTCGTCCACAGCACCTTCTCGTTCGTGGTCGCGACGAAGGCGCAGCACGGGTCGCCGAGCTCCTGGCCGTTCGTCTGCCCGTCGCCGTCCGAGTCCTTGGCACAGAGCGCGGCGGTCCACTTGCGGCCAGCGGAGTCAAAGTCCTTGCCGAATTGGTTGCGCGCGCCGTCGCCCTCCGGGTTCACGTGGCCGATGGCCTCGACGCCCGGCACGTTCGCGCCGTTCGGCAGGCGCGCGACGAACTCGGGGCGGGCGTCCACCGACACCGTCGCGAGCGCGCAGGCGCCGAGCGCGAGCAGAAGCGCGGGGGAAGTGAGCGTCATCGTTAGCATGGGGGAGGGGAGATCGAGAAATGAACCGCCACTTTCCCCGGTGGCCAGCGCGTCGAAGATAGTCACACGAGCGAGAGAAAGTTTTGCTGGAGGAGACGCTTACTCACTCTCGCCTAGAAGCCTGCGCCGAGCGCGACCAGGAGCATCCCCGTCGCGAGCACCACGCCCGCAGCAGACGGCAGCGATCGTCGGCCAGCACTCATCGTCGACGGCGTCGTCGTTGGGACGATGGTCGAGTTGATGCTTGTCGAGTTCGTCGTTGTCGCGTTCGTGTTTGTCGAGTTCGAGTTCGATGTGGTCGGAGTGGGCGTCGGGGTGGCTGGTGAGCAGTTGATGCTCACCCAGAGCGACGCGTTCGAGGTGAGCGCAGCGTTGCCTGGCGCCGAGACCCCCGTGGTCCAGACCACGACGGCGTTCGAGGTGGCGTTCCACTTGCAGCACGGATCGCCGAGTTCCTGGCCGTTCGTCTGCCCGTCGCCGTCCGAGTCGAGCGCGCAGAGCGCCGGGGTCCACTCGCGTCCGGCTGCGGCGAAGTCCAGGCCGAACTGGTTTCGCGTACCGCCGCCCGTGGTTGCAATGTGGCCGAGCGCGTTGATGCCGACGACGTTCGCGCCGTTCGGCACGCGTGCGACGTAGATCCCGCGGGCAGAAGCGTGTTCGGATAGATGGATCGCGGTCAGTGCGCACAGGAGCGCGAGGGCAGGCATAGTGGTATGTCTTGGTAGATCAAAGAGAGCTGGGAAGGCTGTGGCGTCCGTGCGCGCGCGAGTTCGCAACTGATCGTGGTACACAGCATGAGAGAGGCAGCGCCCGTGTTTGACATCGAGGTCAGGTGACAAAGTGCGAATGAGTTGTCTGGGTTTGTCCAGTCTATTTTAGTGGAATTCGTCGGAGTTAGAGTATTTTAGGACCTCTATATATGTCGTTTTCGGCACATTGAACAATGAATTTCCAGTTCGCAAAACATCAGCGCACAGTCGAACATGAATCCAACTATATTGTCTATTGCAGTGCCCCAGGTTCTAGACTCTTCGAGACCGCCATCTGGACTTTTCTATACAATTCCACAGTCAATGCGTCGAACAGAGATCCCGCTGATTGGAAGATCTGCGTCTATCGAAGCTTCGATTGATGATCCATCAACTGGAGGAAGCCATGCTCCTCATGCTGTCTCGTTCGCCGTCACACGTTCACTTCGCAACAAGCAGCCTCCGCAACAAGCAACGCCACACTTCACACTCTCCACACGCCCCGAGATGCGCGCGTCGAGCCAGCAGTCGCCCTGCGCCTTCGCGCACACGGGCTTCCTCTTCGAGCGCCAGCGCGCCGCCATGCGCCAGAACGCGTTCGCGCGCGCACGAAACGCCGCGTCCGCCGTCACGAAGCGTAAGTCCCGCGACGACAGCGACACGAGCAGCAGCAGCAGCGACGAGAGCAGCAGCGGGTCCGAGCAGCTGCCGCACGAGGCGACGCCCACGCCCAAGCGGCGGCGCGTGGTGCTCGAGGGCTTCAAGCGCATGCGCGTGTCGTCGCCGCCCTCTGGCGCCGCCCAAGCGCCTGCTACGACCACCAACACCAGCACCAGCAACGCGACGATGAGCGACAGCATGATGACCGACGACGAGGACGCCGCACGGCAAGCGATTGTGCGCGTCGCCAACGAGTGGGACGCCAGGCAGAAGCAGCCAGTGCCGACCCACTGGACGCCCGCAGCCTTCCGATACGCCGGCGGACTGGACCTTCAGCTGCCGCCCGCGGATCCGTGGTGTACTGCGATCGTGCTCTTTAACGCGCCGATCCCACGCCCGCTGCCGCGCGTGGAGCTGGTGGAGAGCGGCGAGGACGCCGGCAGTCTGTCGTCGGACGACGAGCAGCCGTTCGTGCGCTTCGAGGAGATCCCCGACGACGAGGATGAGCCCATGGAGATCGACTGAGCTGCGCTGCGGTCGTCGTCGTCGTCGTCACGGTGCTCGTCATCGTGTCACTCTTTCTGTCACTGTCGCGAGGGAGTTGGATATCTCCCTCAATAATATCTCTATTTATTCCACTGTTAACTTGCGTTCAGTATGCTCCACATCTAATTCCTGAGCCAAAAAATCAGTCGCGTGATTGAAGAGCTCTTCCCCCCATCGCGACCATGACGCCGCCGCGCCTGCTGCTCCGCGCGCTGCCGGCCGCGCTCGCCGCCGCGCCGGCGCTTCTGCTGGCGACGTCGGCCCCGTCTGCGCGCCTCGAAGGCGTCGCCGCCGCGGGCCCGTCGTTCACGGAGCGCACGGTCGGCAGCTACGAGAACCGGCTGCGCAAGTTCAGCTCGCCCGAGCGCGTCTTCGAGTACTTCTCGAGCGTCGAGCTCGACCGGCACTTCTACATGACGCGCGCCGACCTCGCGCGCGCGCTCACGCCCTACACGTTCCGCAGCGGCGCGCCGCTCGCGTCCAAGAACGCCAAGTTCAACCCCAAGGCGTTGGCGGCCAAGCCGAGCCGGGAGGCCGTGAACGCCTACGTCGCGCTGCTCAAGCAGCTGCTGCTGGAGACCGTGGACGTCACGGCGGCCGACGTCGGCGCGCTGCTGGCGTTCCGCGACGAGCGCCAGATCGACTTTGAGGTGCGGGGGATGCGCTGCTGCTGCTGATGCTGTGGGAGGCGCTCATGCGGCGGCTGGTGCTGGTGCTGCTGCTGGTAGACGCACGTGAAGGCGCTGCGCACGCTGCAGATCACGAACGCCGAGTTCGAGCAGTTTGTGGAGGTGCGTGGGGGTGGACGAGGATGATAGAGAGAGTCGAAGCGGGCGGCTGACGCGCCTGCGCTCAGATCCACGGCGGCCCAGCACGTGACAAGTCGTTCTTCGACCTGGTGGACGCGGACGGCGACGGGCTCATCTCGTACGCCGAGTACATGTTCTTCAACACGCTGCTCGCGAGTACGTGGGGCGGTCCGTCAGCAGCTGGTAGCAGCAGCAAGTGGCCTCACAGAGCTTCGCTTCCTACGGCGCAGTCCCCGAGCGGCAGTTCGAGCTCGCGTTCAAGATGTTCGACGCGGACGGCAACGGCCGCCTGGACCACCGCGAGTTCAAGCAGGTGCGAGCTGGTGGCTGGTGGCTGGTGGCTGGGGGCTGGGGGCTGGGGGCTGGGGGCCTTTGACCACGCGAGGCTCACGACGCGTCGCGATGCGCGCGCAGATCATCGACCTGATGCGTCTGCGAACGCCCGCGGGTCGCCAGGACCGATCCCTGAAGGAGGAGGACGCGCCGATCTTCAAGCACCTCTTCGGCGAGCTGGCGACGTGCGTCCAGCTGCTGCTGCTGCTGTCGCCAAGTCTGTCGACGCGCTCAACACTGTGTATCTACTGCCTGCAGGGAGACGCTGTCGTACGAAGACTTCTTCGCATTCCGCCGCGACCTCAAGCAGGAGATCATGCGCATTCAGATATCCTCTCCCCACGTGTGTGTGTCTGTGTGGTGCCGCGCATGCGCCTCCCAGCAAGCGCGGGCTCCTTGACTCGCGCGTGCACTTTGAGCAGTACGATCTCGACGGCAACAACGACCTCTCGCCGCGCGAGTTCGGCATGTTCCTCGTCTCGCACGTCAACCAGGTGCGTCGATCCGGCGCGTCCGCTGACGAGCGACTGACCGACTGACTCACTCAACGCGCTGCTGCTGCGCCGCGCAGAAAGAGATCGGCAAGTGGGTCGAGCGCGTCGAGGAGCTGCGTGACATGACGGTGCGACCACCTGCGCCGTTCACCAGCGTCTTCGCCGTCGTGAGGCTCACGGGAGCGCGTCGATCGTCACTCTAGGGCGTCGTCTCGGAGCAGGACTTCATCAACTTCACCGTGCTCCTGGAGCACCTGGACGAGCTCAAGGTCGCGATCGACATCATCATGCAGGACCACGGGCTCAACAAAGGTGCGTGCGTGCGAGCGTGGGGTCGACAGTGTCGGTAGACTGGCCGCCTCACCGCTCCTCGACCACCGCAGAGCAATTCCTGCGCGCGACGAAGGCGGCGCTGCGCGGCCGCAAGAGCGAGCAGCTCGTGACGCCGCTGCAGATCGACATCCTCTTCGCGCTCTTCGACCTCGACGGTGGGTGCGGCGTTGAGAGCGGCGCAGGCTGCTGGAGAATGTGACGACCGCGTCGTGTTGCGTGCAGGCGACGGCCACTTGTCGCCGAAGGAGTTCATCCACGTGATGGAGAAGCGCAAGGACGGCGGGTTCAACGAGGTGCGCGTTGCGGTCGCTTAGCTGGTGGTGGTCGAGTGTGGTGGATGTGCTGTGGCTTACGTGAACGGGTGACAGCGCCGCGACACGGGGGTGTTCGAGCTCCTCGGCCGCGTCAAGATGTGCATGGAGAGCAGTGCGTAGGCGTCACGCGCTCTTCCTCTTCCCCCCTTCCGGCGCAAGCGTCGGCTGCCCAGCGGTGCGTCGACGGAGCTGCGTGGGTCATGTTGCCGAGCCAGAGTACGGACCGAAAAGTACCTGGGCATTGATCGTCGAGGCGTCTTCGTCCTTGCGGCTCTTGCCGCTCTTGTCGCCCGCGGCGCCCGCCGACGCCGCGGGCGTCCACTTGAGGAACTTGTTCTTGAAGTGCGAGAGGCCCGAGGACGCGCTCTCCTTGGTCACGAACCACTTGAGGTGGCTCTCGAACTTGAGCAGCAGCTTCTTCCACGTGCAAAGCTTGCTCTGGCACACGTACGGCGGCAGCTCCAGGTCGAAGTCGCTCAGGTTCACGAAGAAGCCGTGGCAGTTGATGCGCAGCCGCACGTTCCCGACCCGCACGTACTTGAAGTAGAAGAGCTCGCAGCCGTCGGCGGACGACGCGTCGTCTTCCTCCAACGCGCCGCCGCCGCCGCCTTCGAGCGCCGCCGCTGCTGCCGTCGAAGACGACGCGCTCGACGACGCGGCCGACGACGAAGCACTCGCGGTGCTCGAGACGAAGGACGTGTTCGGGTCGACCGCGAGGCCGCCTGTCGAGCTCGCGCTGCTCAGCTGGACGCTCTTGCGCCGCGGATGCGTGCCGCTGGCAGGCGAGTGCGGCGTACTTGGAGCCGCGCCGCGAACCGGACGCGCGACGCTCGGGGACAGGTGGCCGCCGACTCTGCGGCCGAAGAGGACGTGCTCGGAGCCCCCATCCTGGTGGTGCTCGGCGCTCCCGATCGACTCGAAGAAGAACTTGTACACGAGCTCGTAGAAGTCGGCGGCGAGCTGGATCACGATGACGTTGGCGACCTCCGGGAAGACGCTGACCTCGAGGACGTCGAGGACGCGGAGCTTCTGGCCGAGCACGCGGATGAGCGGGCCGCTCTCGGCGCGCACCGTCAGCATCCCCTTCTGGGTCGCGAGGCTGCAGCCGCCCCGGCTGCCCTGCAGGCGCTTGTCGACGAGCAGCCGGGCCTTGAGCACCGCCATGGCGTCGTCGAAGGCGATCGAGGACGGACCCGGGCGCAGGTTGGAGACCTCGAGCCACTGCAGGTGCAGCGCGAGCTTGGTGCACTGGTTGGAGAAGTACGTGTGGCTCCCGGCGACGCCCTCGGCGCGGATCTCGACGAACTCGTGGTCGCCGCCCGCGAGCTCGGGGCTCAGGCGCAGGCGGAACCGCGTGCCCTCGGCGCGGAACGAGATGCACTTGAGCGGGATGACGCTCACGCGCGCGTGGAGCTGCTTCGTCTCGCGGCTGCGCAGCTCCTCCGCGACCTGCGCGTGCAGCTTCTTGGCCGACAGCGACGGGCTCGGCGACGGCGGGAAGACCGCGATGTCGCTCGCCTCGTGCTCGAGGAGATCCGGGGGACCGGAACGCGTCGGCTGCTGCCGCTGCTTGCGGACGATCGTCGGCGGCGCCAGGAGCACGTGGCGCACGACGCTCAGGAGCTGGTAGAACTGGTGGCGGTCAGTCGAGAGCTGCAGGGACGACAGGTCGACCTCCACCGCCGTCGCGCCGGTCGCGAGCGCCTGCGAGTACGTCGTCGTCAAGCTGCACTCGTCGAGCACTTGCTGCAGCAGACACGAGCTCGCCGCCTGCTGCGCGCGCAGCGACGGCGCCGGGGACGCCGCGCTCTGCGCGTACCAGAGCACGCCGGCCGAGATGTCGACGTCGATCGGCGCCACGTGGGCCGTCACCGAGTCGAACTTGAGGTGCGCGACCGTGTGCGCGCGCAGGTCGTCGAGCCCGAGCTCGAGGTGGATGTGCTTGGTCGCGACGAGCACGCTGCTGCGGCTGCCCTCTTCGCGGAGGTTGATCTGCGCGTCGTGGACGTCGAGCGTGTACTGCTTGCGCGCGATCGCCTTGGCCGCGTTCATCTCCTCGGCCTCGCCGAAGCCGCTCGAGAGCCGCGGCTCGTTCTCCTCGCTGCTCGCCTGCGCGCCGCCGCCGGTTTCCTCGACCGCGCTCGTGTGCTTCATGCCGAGCTTCCCCTGCTGCAAGAGGTCGAGCAGCGTGTCTCGCGTGCTGCCCCGCCGGAGCCGATCGGGAGAGACGCTCGAGTGCGACTCGTGTGCTACTTCGCTCGACGGACTCGGCGACCGCCAGTCGTGCACCTTCGGCGCTCCGGGGATTGGAGTCCGGGCGGATTGCAACTGGGACGCTGGTGGCTGCAGCCCCTCGCTGGTGGCCTCGGCGAGACGCTGCAGGCTGTCGACCGTGAGCGCCGTCATGTAGAACACCGTGTCCCGCGTCTCGATCGTCCACAGCAGCTTCATGGCGTCGACTTGGATCGGACACGAGCCGTCGTTCAAGAGCAGGTTGTCCATGGAGGACGACCGCCGCTTAAGGCGCAGGAGCTTGGACCGTACGCTCTGAGCCCACGGTCGCGGGCTCTTCGAGGCCGGTGGCGCGGCCGGTGGCGTCGTTGCGGTCGCCGGCGGGATCGCGATGCTCAGCGCCGAGTGCGGCGCGAGCGAGTTCGCCGTCCGCAGCTTCGTCGACCCGAAGAGGCTGAAGACGAAGTCGATCGGCATGAAGCTGTCGTGCAGGCGCTCGGGGAGCGGGGCCGCGCCGGTGCTGAAGAGCAGCTCCAAGTCGCTTCCCTGCGCGTCGTCCGTGTCGGCACCTCGGATCTCGCGGTAGCTCGTGCCGATGGCTTCGAAGATGAAGTTGGACGCCTTCGTGCTGTCGAACGGGAGCAGCTCGCGCTCGACGGTCGCCGCTTCGCCGTAGTCGTCGGAGGCGATGCTGTTGCGGAGCACGTACGCGCGAGACTGGTCGACGAACGTGGTCGCTTCCTGGACCCCCCACGCGCTCGGCGCGACGTCCTCGCCGCGGGTGTTGGCTTGCGGCGCCTTCTTGGCCACGCCGTGCGAGAGCAGGTCGTTCGTGACGAAGAGCAGCCCCACGTCCGTGGTCATGGCGTCCCAGAACGCGACTTGTACGACGTCGAGCGAGACGTCCCACTGGACGCCGACGCAGCTCAGACCCGCTGCTGCGTCACCGTGATCACCACCAGAGTCAACGACAGCAGAGGTCGCGAGGTCTTCATCGTCGTCCGTCAAGAAGAAGACGAGCAGCGGGAAGACGTAGTCCCAGTTGAGTGCGACCAGCGCTTCTTCTGGAGCAGGGACGCGCGCTACGGCCGAAGGCGTCGACTTGTTCTTGAGCTGGAGCTCGAACGATAGCGCGAACTCCTGCGCTGGTGCGTTCCTGGACCCTTTAGCAGGAAGCGTCTTGTCCGTCCAGTGCACCGTTGCGTCCAGGATCAGCTGCGGCACGTGGAGCAGCTGGAGCTGAGGCTCGGCCATCAGCTTCGCGGCCGAGTCACCTCCTCCTCCTAAGAACACGCGAAGCGCCGAGAGCTGCACCGCGAGCTTCTGGAACTGGCGAAAGTTGAGCGCAAAGTCCGCGATCGTCACGCACAGCGCTCGCTCCCCGAGTCCAGCGCACTCGAAGTCCAAGATCGTCGCCGTGTCGTCTCCGTACGGGACGACCACCGCGAGCTGCTGAACGCCGACGTCCACATTGCCGGCGTACCGCGACTTCCAGTCCAACGCGCCCTCGCGCTCGCTGTCTTCGCTCTTCTCGCGTGTGTCGAACGTCTCTTGTACCACCGGGAAAACGCGGGCGAGCTTCGCCATGTTGGTCTTGTCGTACGAGATCTCGCAGCCTCTCGCCAGTCCGCTGAAGTCGAAGAGCGTCAGCTTGGGAGAAGGAGATCCACCGCCGCGCTCCGTGGCTGCGCGCACGATGTCGGTCATGGCGAACTGGATCTCCAGGTGTCGGAAGCTCGCGAGAGGCGTCTTGAAGCGCAAAAGCGCCACGGAGTCCGCGGTGATCGACCCGTCGACTCCCAGGATCTGCTCAACCAGCTGGACGCTTGCGTCAAGATCGCGTGCGCTCTCTCGCTGCTCGAGCGACTGCACGAAGCGAGCCATCGAGTCGCTCATCTCGGAGGACTTGGCCACCACGCTCTTGATCTCGAGCGCGTTCATCGTGGCGTAGAAGACCTCGTCGTCTGTGTCTGCGTCTTGGATCGCGCCGTGCTTCTCGTGGACCTCGATCAGCAGCTCGGCGCAGTCGAACGACACACCTTGTCGCGCGGCCTTCTTCTCGCTCGCGCTCACCACTCCGTCCGCGTCGTCTTTCGCACTTGCCAGCTCGTCGAAGCGCAGCAGCAGGAGCAGCAGCCGCCGCTCAGGATACATGAACACCTTCATGCGGGCTGCTCGGATGCTGCTCTGGACTGGCACCTTCGCCAGCAAGCGTTGGGGTCCGAGCAGCACCTTCTGCTGGACCTTGACGCTAGCGAGCTCCATCGCGGGCGACTGCGGGTCCCACAAGAGTCCGACAAGAGCGCACTCGAATGTCGTGTGTACCGCAAGACGCTGCTTCTGGTGCATCGCCTTGGTGTCTGCGAGCCGAACGATCACCTGACTCGCGACGTCGCGAATGTCGTGGAGCTGCACTACTGTGACCTTCGACCGCACATCGAGCGACACCGTCTTCGATGCCAGCGACATGGACGCCCTTGGACTTGGAGCTCCCGGCGTCGACTTTGGAGGCGACACCAGCTCGTCGACTCTGTCGACAAACGCTATGAACGCGGCCCACTCCTTGAGGAAGCCTGCGTGAGTTCGGTGACTCCACTCGATCCTTGCGTCTGCGAGCGACAGCGTCATGTCCGAGTCCACTGCGTCCTGCGCTCTCTTGTCGTGTCGTCTGACGCTCACTTCCTTCATCGATGCCGCTGGGAACCGCACCGGACGCGTCACGTCTCCGTCCCCCGGACAGTTCACGAGCGCCGACTGGAACTTAGCGTCGATGGTGGACGTGACGCTCGCGCCGTCCGGACATCGATCTTTAACAAGCGTGAGCTCCGCACCATGGAACACCGCTGAGTGCATCTGCCGCTCCGTCGCGATCGTCGTACTGAAGTCGGCGCTGATGCTCTCAACGCGAACGTCGAATCGCTTCTGACAGCTGGGGACAGGATGAAGCAGCTTGGTGTTCACGATCGTGTTGCCTCCGCTCGCGTCAAGCACTTCAGCGACCCCAAGCGTCGTCTTGACGACAGCTCTGGCGGTCCACGCGAGGATCTTCGCGTTCACGTCCCACTCGATCTGGCTGTTCGGAGGCAACGACGGCGCTCGGACTTGAGCCACTCGGCGATCCTGCGGCGATGCACTGCAGTGCGCGTGCTCCACCTCACAAAAGTGCGTCTTGATTCTGTCACTGAACGCTTCAAGAGAGTGGACGAGCGCTGAGATCCGGGGACTCAGCAAGCCTTCGAGCTCCTGGATGGAGATCTGTGCTCGTCCCCTGTCTCTATGAGTCTGGTGCGTGTCGATCTCGAGTGTAGCGACACGAAGCACCGTGTGCTGGAACTCACGGCCCGTGGTGACAGAGATACTGCCGACGAGGCTTCGGAGACACACTCCAGTGAGCTCTGAGACTGCTTCGAGCTCTTCCTCAAAGTCGAGTGGAGTGGCGGGAGCGAGCTCCGCCTTGCTCGCGCTCAGAGACGTGATCTCCGCTGCGAACTTCAGCGGAGCACGACCGTGGTCGCCGAACTCGTGGATGACGATCAGTGACACGTTCGTGTGTGAGATCTCTTTCGCCAGCACGCCGTCGTGACGCGTGCTGGTCTTGCTCGCTGTCGGAGACGGCGGGTGCGTCGACGTCGGCGACGGAAGGAGCCCCCGCTGGATCAGCTCCAGTTGCGTCGCCATCGCGAACTTGAGGAAGGAGGTGCACACCTGAGCGCATACGAGCTCGTCCTTTGCGCCGAAGAGTTTGAGTCCCACGAGCTTCTGGTCCGTCAGCCGCAGATCTGCGACCACACAGACACTCGGCCAGTCCAAGTAGACGCCGTCGCAGATCACGTCGCCGTCCACCTGCGCGCCGATCTCTGGTCTGAAGCTGCGAGCGTAGACCGAAGCCACCTGGAGTTTCGCGTGCAGCAGGTTTTCCTTCACCAGCACGTCGGTGATCCCGATCGAAAGATCTCGGCACCGGAACTCGCTCGAGACGCCGAAGCAGCGCAGCTTGAGCTCGATCGCCGCGACGCGGAAGTCCACGAACCGCAGGAAGCCGAGCGGGTTCGTCGCCTCCTTCGGAGCCGCGGTCTTCGGCTCGCAGCCTCGCTCCTTTCTGCGCCGCAGCAGCTCGCGCACCAAGGGCTCGTCGAGCCGGTGCAGCTCGCCGATCACCTCGTCGACCTCGAGCTCCCAGATCTTCGTCTGCCCAAAGGACCGGAAGAACTCGCCCACGCGGCTGTGCACCGCGATCCGCGTCACCAGTAGCGTCCAGTCGTCGTCGCTTTGGATCTCCACGTGCACGAGCTGCAACGGCTGCAGCAGCACGAGCCGCACGCGCACGTCGATCCGCAATGCCGGCTCGTGTTTCGCGAGCTGCAGCGTCAGCAGCTTGGAGACGAGCCACCCCATGAGCCGGAAGCGGCTCAGGAAGAGCGCGGCGAGCGCTGCGAGCAGCAGCAGCCACTTGCGGTGCCACCCAGGCGCGAACATGCGCGCGCCTTCGTCGCTGCTCTCCATGGCTCGTCGCGCGGCTGACTTCGATCTTGAAAGGTCGAACGGTTCTTCAATCGAACGTATCGCAATTATGATCGATCGCTCTACTGAATATCGAAACTGTTCTACTGAACAATTTCTCATTTCAAACCTAGGTGCTGTGCTGCATCCTCGATCTACTGGAGCTCACACTGCGCTTCAGGTACACGGAGAGCACACTACCAATCTTGTATCGGATTTTCACCGTGTGCGCTTGAATCGAGTTCGCACGCACATGTGTGTGTGTTGTCGACGCTGCTTCTTGTTACTGCTGGCATCTGCAGAACAACGCCGGTCGGGGTTGCGCTCGAGAGCGACATGGTGGAGGTGGAGAATGTTGAGCGCCGCGTTCACGTCTCGATCCATGATCAAACTCCCACATGTCGTCGACTCGCACCGCAGAATGTTCCGGTTCCGCTTCTGGGTTCCCGGCATTCATTTCAAGATCGGGAACGGGTGCGCCTCGGTGTTGAACACGACGCCATCGAGCGGGAGCACATCGCTGTCGGAGAAGAGCAGGTAGAGGTACTTGAGCGTCTCGGCGAGGAAGAAGCTCTCCATGTCGGGTCGGTAGTTCATCACGGCGCCAGACACAACACGCTGAACGCTCCGATACCCTCCTGTTTCCAGCTGCACGCTCGATGCAAGCGCAGTATCAATGAGCGTCAGAACAGACATCGCACACCGCATACGCGGTCACTTGCTGCGCATGCACTCACCTTGCAGTGCTTCTCGATCGCGTTCATGATTGTCCGGCCGTACTCGCGGTAGATCTGGTCGCCCGTGACGCGGTGCAGGATCATGAGACTCTCGACGGTCTCTGGTCGCAGAATGTAGTAGTCGTCGTTCCAGCCAGCGTGTAACTCGCCGTTCGCAGTGTAGCCGAGCATGTCCTTCGTCGTGAAGCTCGTGATCTCTGGGGCAAGCTTTGATTTCGTGAACAGGTACATCTGCACTCACAGCACCCACAGCACACTCGCCATCACCATCCAGTTTTCGTGGAGCGCCATCTCTTCCAAAGCGTGATGCGCACCTGAACGCATGTTCGCGTCAGCTCCTTCGCCAAGTCCAAGTGGTCTTTCGGCATCCCGTGCAGGTAGCCGAGTGCCAGCAGACCCGGCACGAAGCACGTGAGGTGCTCCATGGTTGGTCGCAGATGTCCATGCCCATCGATCTCGCCTAGGAACGTGAAGCCAGTCGGGTACGACTTGCCGATCATTCGGGTCTTCATGCCTTCGACAGCGAGCAGGTACTGGCGCTTCATCTCGCTGTTCTTCTTGTCGGACTGGAGCCACTGCTTTAGCAGGTACTCGTAGTAGCTGTCGCCGTGCGCTCCCCACGAGATCTTCTCTCGCGACCCCCTGAGCAACACATTCGGAGTATGACAAGAGTGGTCAAGAGTACGTTCCTGAATCTCAGCGCGAACACTGACGTACATCCCAAGCTCCCAGTTCAGGCGCACGGGGATCAGCCCGTCCGTGTACTCCGTCTCGACAATGTGCTGTATCTGTTCGCCGGTACAGACGTGAGATCCTCCGAGTAAGCAGGTCCGAGATCACCCAGAGCACGTACCGCTTGGTTCACAGCCTCGACGTGGTTCAAGTACGTCGGGTCCTTCGTCGCGTGCGCCAAGTACGCGAACTCGAGCTGGAAGGTCCCGATCTCCGCAAGGCTCGGCTGTCCTCGCGCGATCCTCGTCTGTGGCCACACGGTCACACCCGCCACGTCAGCAGAGCTGTTCTCGATGCCTCCAACGCAAGCAAGCAGCACGCACGACCAAGTCCACTTTCTGGCACGGCATCGTCCGTCCGCCGCACGCGAACGCGGCCGTGAGGTCGTCTGCGAGCTCCACTGCGAGGCTGAGAAAGTGCTTCTCCGCTGTTCCAAGCGACCCGCGGTCCACATGACAGCGCTGCGTCAGCTCCTCTCTCTACGACCAGCAGTAGCAGCTCCTAAGCTCACCGGAGAGGTAGTACGCCGACAGCAGCCCGCCGAGCGAGCGGATCGTGACCTCGAAGAAGCTCACTCTGCCACGCTGCCGCATGACGTGCTGCAGGTTCTTCTTCGCCCACGCGCTCGCCTCGTCGAACTCGTCGTGCAGCCCGAGGACGAAGAGCGTGTCGAGCGCGTCCACGAGCGTCAGCGCCATGTCGTGCGCGTACACCGAGCCGCCAGTCATGGTCTCGACGTCGAGGTAGTCGCGCCAGTCGGCGAACTCGCGGTACGCGTTCCATGCGTGTTTGGTCATCCTGATGACCTGCTGTTGGTCGGCGGAGAGCTCGCCGCTCGCGCGCTGCTTGAAGAACGAGCGTTGCGCCGTCGAGCGGAACGCGCCGCGGTGTTTCTCCCAGGTGGCGGAGTACGAGCCGAGCGAGCGCAGCGCCACCAGCAGCCACACGGCGCCGAGCGCTGCGGTCGCCAGCAGCCAGAGCCGCAGCGTCGACACACGCAGCACGACGCTCGCCGGGCGGCTCATCGGTGCTCTTTTCGTCCTCGTTTTTGGTTGGATACTTGACGTTTGTATGGAAGGAAAATGAGATGGTCGCTGTAGCGAGGGAGGTGTCCTCTAATGGAGAGCCTCGCCTATGTGTGTCTTGTGGTGGACCTCGCTCGCATGGGTGTATCTTTCAAGGTTTGTGACCCGAGTATCCTGCGTTGTTGTGCTCGCCATGCCCGACGCGTTGGACCAGTCGCGACTCGCTGGACTTCACGCTCACTCGCGGATCTCCAGCTGGCGGCGCAAGCAAACATCTCGGACGCCTTTGATAGACGCGGGCAATGGGCTTTGAGAACCACGCGATCCCGTCACTCGCGAATGCGTCACGCCGAAGTCTCTTTTTGCGCGTGGCGCTGGCGGTCGTGCTGGTCGTCACCTCCGGACTGCTCTTCGCGTCCGAGCGCTCGCTCAGGACCCAAGCGGACGAACCCACGGCGCAGCTGAACATTCGGCGTTCGCTGCCGCTTCGGCCGACCTTCTTGCGTGCCCAGGCGGTGGCGGACGCTTCGGTTCGGAGCGAGGCGCTGTCTGCGACTTCGTCGGCTTCGTCATCGCCAAAGTCCAAGCGCGAGTTCTTCAAGCAGCGCGCGAGCGGCGAGCTCTCCGCCGACCAACAGCAGGTCATCAGGATGACCAAACACGCATGGAACGCGTACCGCGAGTTCGCCGACTGGCGCGACTACCTCAACGTCGAGACGATGACCGGTGGCACGGTGTACGAGAACCATGACATGGCGTGGACGCTCGTGGACGCGCTCGACACGCTCTTCGTGCTCGGGCTGCACGACGAGTTCGACGAGGCGAGTGCGTGGGCGAAGAAGCACCTGCGCAAGCGCATCCTGCACCATGGCTCGGTCAAGTTCTTCGAGGTCACGATCCGCTCGCTCGGCGGGCTGCTGTCGGCGTACTACCTCTCCGGTGCGTCGTCTCTGCCCTCGTTGCTCTTGTTGTGTTGCTCGTAATCTGACGAGCTCACGCGAATGTGACGAGCAGAGGAGAAGCACTTGCTCGACCTCGCTGCGGTCCTCGGCGACGGCCTCTCGGCAGCGTTTCAGTGTCCGGGCGGAGTCCCGTGCGAGCAAGTGGACTTCGTCGTGGGTCCACTTCAGTCACTTGCGGGTCGCGATCTCGTTGTCGGTCGACTGACGAACGTATGAGGGCTGCTGCTGCAGACCAACGACACCACCGTGTGGCCGTCGATTGCGACGGCGAGCTCCTTCCAGCTCGAGTTCAACTACCTCTCGCACGCCACGAAGAATCCGGTGTACGCGAACCACGCGACGACCGTGAACAAGATCGTACGTACTAAGGATCGAGGCAGGAAGACGAAGTTAGTGCCGCTGCTTGTGGGTGACGTCCAACTGATGAGCTGTGCAGATGCAGCAGCTCGTGAGAGAGTACTACCCGGACGGGCTCCTCCCCACGAACATCAACTGGGAGACTCGCCGGTACATGAGGCAGCTGGCTGTCGATTCATCATCTGGTCGTTGACGTCACCTCTCGTGTATTCGCTTGCAGTGGACAACCGTCGTCGATCTCGTGGGGAGGCGAGGGTGACAGCTACTACGAGTACATCCTCAAGCAGTGGCTCCAGTCCGACAAGCAGGACGACGAGCTCAAGCGCCAGTACCTGCTCGCTGTCGAAGGCATGAAGACCCGAATGCTCGGCAAGTCGGCGCCGTCTGGGTTCACGTTCCTGAGTTCAATCAGCAGCGCCGGACATCTCGGATCGAGCATGGAGCACCTCACGTGCTTCGTGCCGGGTCTGCTGGCGCTCGGCTACCTGCACGGGATGCCGAAAGACCACTTGGATTTGGCGAAGGAGCTCGCGCGCACCTGCGTTCAGGTACTCGGATGCGCAAGCGTTCCTTCTCTGCAAGGCTCACACTGACGTGTCTGGTGGTGCTCTTGTATCCGGTAGATGTACGTGGCGTCCGCATCGAAACTTGCTCCGGAGAGCGTGCAGTTCAGAGTCGACGCCGCGAGTACGGGCGAGGAGCTGTTCGTGTCCTCGGGCTCTGACTTCAACCTCCTTCGTCCGGAGACCGTCGAGAGTCTCATGGTGCTGTACCGCGTGACGGGCGATCCGGTCTACCGCGAGTACGGCCGTGCGATCATGGACACATTCGAGGCGACCAGCAAGGTTTGTCAGCATACACTTGGAACAAGCAGGCTGAAGTCGTATCTGACGAACGACAACAGGTCTCGAAGGGCGGATACGGGTCGACGTGCGACGTGTTCTACGGCCCGGCGCGGCACTGCCGGGAGCAGATGGAGAGCTTCTTCCTCGCCGAGACGCTCAAGTACCTCTATCTGCTCTTCTCCGACAGCGACGTGCTCGCGCTCGACGACGTCGTGTTCAACACGGAGGCGCACCCGTTCCCTGTGCTGCGCGGCCACAACAACAAGTGATCGACGATCGCGATGCGCACGCACGACGACGCAGAAAATGCATACACCCATGCAATTCCAGGGAACAATGTGCTCCTCCTTTTTTCTCAGCATCTGCTCTTCTTGCTTTCAGTATGCCCCCAGTTGCTTCCCGCAGTCACAGACTGGAGAAGGCAGCCAAGTGGGCGACATGGGCCAGGCGCTGTGCTCCTGCGGCGGCCGCGCCGACGACGAGCACGCGCTGCTCTTCGGCGCGGCGCTGGCGAAGGCCAAGCTGCAGCACCAGCAGCGGCTCGCGCGCAAGTCGCCGCTGCACCAGGCGCACGGCTCGCTCTACCACAGCCGCGGCGAGACGAACGAGCTCTCGGACGACGTGTTCGCGGCGGACGCCGGCGAGCCGCTGCACCGCTCGCTGCTGATCGCGAGCCGCCAGAGCAGCGCGCTGGCGCTGGCCGAGGCCTTCCGCGCCAAGCTCGCCGAGTCGCCGCTCGGGCCGCACGAGAAGATGCAGTACCTGCTGGCGCCGCGGACACGGCCGCCGGGCGACACTGCCGCTGCCGCTGATGGCGACGCCGACGCCGCTGGCGACGACGGCGACGAGGCAGCGCGCGACGACGACGACGCACACGTGAGCGAGGAGGAGTGGAAGCTGCGCGCGAACCCGCTGCTGAGCATCATCGTGCCGCCGGGGCCGTGCGGCCTCGTGCTGCAGGTGGACACGGCGCCCGGGCAGCCGCCGGTCGTGGACGGCTTCGTGCGCAAGCTCGACGGCTCCAAGGGCGTGATCGAGAACAGCGCCATGGTGCGGCGCGGCAGCGTGCTCTGCGCCATCAACGACATCGACGTGACGCGCATGGCGCTCAAGGAGGTCGTGCGCACGCTCAACCTGTCGTCCCACCTCGAGCGCCGCTTCGTCTTCCGCGACGCGCTGCCGCCGTCACGCGCGGCCGCGTGAGATTTATAAGACCAGGAACCCGTAGCAGTCAGTAAGTAGTAACACGGCGTCGTCGTGACTCGCGCGCGTCACGTGGCCTCCGCCATCTGGCACCAGAAAAAAGGGTCCACCTGTGTGTCACCCAGGCGAGTAGGTGGCGGGGCTGTCATCCGTCTATCCGCCCGCCCTCCGCTGACCCCAAGTCGGGAGGCTGCGAGCGCGGGTTAGTTCCTCTTCTCCTCCTCCTTCGCGTCCTCCTTCGTGTCCTCCGGCGTCTCCTCCGGCGTCGTCGTCGTCGGCTCTGCCACTTCCACTGGTGCCGCCTTCGCGTCCTTGGCGAGCTTCTCGGCCTCGTACTTGTCCGCCTCCTTCCACGACTCCTCGACGAACTCGGTGTACGTCTTGTTGCCGCCGAACGGCCGCGCCCCGAGCACGCGCACGATGTCCGAGTGGTTGATCGTCTCGTTCTTGAGCAGTTCCTCCGCGAGCTGGTGCAGCACGTCGTGCTTGTCCTTGAGCAGCTGCTTGGTGCGGTCATACGCCGCTGACACGATCTTCGCCACCTCCTCGTCCATCACCTGCGCCGTCTTCTCCGAGTAGAGCTTCTCCGGGTACGCGCCTTCCTCGCGCGGGAACGCCAGCTGCCCCACGCGGTCGTTCATGCCGTAGAGCTGCACCATCGAGTACGCGATCTGCGTCACGCGGCGCAGGTCGTCCGACGCGCCGGTCGTGATGCGGCCGTCGAAGTTGATGAACTCGGACGCGCGGCCTCCGAGCGCCATGCACATGATGTCGACCATCGCCTCCTTGCTGTGCAGCGCCACCTCCTTCGGCAGGTACTGCGCGTACCCGAGCGAGCCCTTGCCGCGCGGCACGATCGTGACCTTGAGCAGCGGGTCAGCGTGCTCGAGGAACCAGCCGGCGACCGCGTGGCCGGCCTCGTGGTACGCCACCGTCTTCTTCTCCTCAGGGCTCATGATGCGGTTCGTCTCGAGCCCGCCGATCACGCGGTCCGTCGCCTGCTCAAAGTCCGTGAACGTGATGTTCTTCCCGCCGCGGCGCGCCGCCACGATCGCCGCCTCGTTGCAGATGTTGGCGATCTCGGCGCCGGCGAAGCCCGGCGTGAGCGCGGCCATGCGGCGCGCAAAGTCGTCCACGTTCCCGTCGAGGCTCAGGCCCTTGAGGTGCACCTTAAAGATCTCGCGGCGGCCCTTGATGTCGGGCTTGTCGACCGTGATCTGCCGGTCGAAGCGGCCCGGACGCAGGATGGCCTTATCGAGGATGTCGGCGCGGTTCGTGCCCGCGAGCACCACGACGCCCTCGCTCGAGTTGAAGCCGTCCATCTCGACCAGGAGCTGGTTCAGCGTGTTCTCGCGCTCGTCGTTGCCGCCACCGAACTGGCCCTTGCTGCGCGCGCGCGCGACCGCGTCGATCTCGTCGATGAACACGATGCACGGCGCGTTCGCGCGCGCCTCGCGGAACAGGTCGCGCACGCGGGAGGGCCCGACGCCGACGAACATCTCGATGAAGTCCGAGCCCGAGATGCTGTAGAACGGCACGCTCGCCTCGCCCGCGGTCGCCTTCGCGAGCAGCGTCTTGCCCGTGCCCGGGGGTCCCACGAGCAGCGCACCCTTGGGGATCTTGGCGCCGAGGTCCGTGAAGCGCTTCTGGTTGCGCAGGAAATCGACGAACTCCATGATCTCCTTCTTCGCTTCGTCCACGCCCGCGACGTCCTTAAACGTGATCTTGATGTCCTCCTTCGTGATCTTCTTCGCCGGGCTCTTGCCGACCTTGAAGATGTTGCCCATGCCGCCGCCGCCGCCGGCGCCACCGCCGATGCCGCGCATCGACATGATCAGGAAGCCCACGAGCACGATCGTCGGGAGGAACTTGACGAGCTCGGACGCGAAGTTGAGCTCGTTCACGTACTGCACGGGGATGTAGTCATGCGGGCGGATGCCGAGCTGGTGCTGCGCGTGCTCGAGCTGGCGCTCGAAGTTCTCCACGCTGCCGAGGTTGAAGTAGTACACCGGCTGGCTCGGCGCCGGCCTCGCCGCGCGGCCGCCTGGCGCCGGAGCGCCCGGGTACGGCGAGCCGTGCTGGGAGCTGTGCTCGGACGCGTGGTCGCGGCCGAACTCGTAGTGCGCCTTGGACGCGTCCCTCGTGCTCCAGTCCGAGTCGGTCGGCGACGCCGCCGCCGCCTGCGCGTTCGGGTCGTGCAGGAACACCTTGGCGTACTTCTTGTTCACGACCACGACCTTCTCCACGCGTCCGGACTCCAGCAGGCTCGTGCGGAACTCCTGGTACGTGATCTCCTGCATCGGCTTGTCGATCGACGCGAGGTCCGAGAGGAAGAGCGCGGCGACTGCGAGCGGCAGCAGGTACGCCATCCCCTCCCGTCCGCTGCCGCCCCCGCCGCTCGACGACCCGCCCGAGCCGCCGCTCTTGCTGCCGCCTTCGGCGCTCTTGGAGCTGAGCTTCTTGACCTCGCCCGCCGCCGAGCTCTCGCCGGCCTTGGGAGCCCCCGTCTTGGGCGGCGCGGGCTTGCCGCCACCCGGAGCCGCGCCGTTCTTCGGGTAGAAGCGCCCGAAGCCTGCAGGTCGCAGTCGGATCTTTAGTCTCTCACGTGCCGCAGCGCGGCGCTCTCACTCTCAGCCTCAGCGCGCACTGGCGACGCACCCTTCGGGATCTTCTCCGAGAGCCACGTCACCAGACTCGTCGCCTTGTCCGCCTGCTGCGCGCCGCGCGTGGCTGCTCCACCAAGAGAGAGAGAGCGAGAGAATCGATTAGCGAACCCAACGACACCTGCACGATCGACATTCACTCTGCCGGACGTACGCAGCGAGTGCTGCGCGCGCGCAGATTGCAGAATTTCCCTCGCGAGCGCTGGGCGGCGCAGCGCGGGCGCGTGGACGCCGAAGCGGTTGAGCGTCACGCCGAGTTGCTGGCGATTGTCGAGCAGCGAGCGTGAGCAATAGAGCAGCAGGAGGTTTCAGGTGCGGCGGCGGACGGGCGCGCGCACCTGCTGCAGGAGGTGCATCTGCCGCGGACGACACTGCTTGCGCAGCGCCAGCAGCGCGTCGCGGCGCAGCCGCCGCGTGGACGCGAGGTGCTGCATCATCGTGCTCAGAGCTTCTCGATTGACTGGGGAACAAACAAGGGGCGAGGAGCGGCTCACGCTCCATTCGCTTCCAATAGAGGGCTCTGTGACCAACACTCCTTGATCACTCACAATTTTCTACTTGACTTGGTTTCAGTATGCTCTCTTGTATTGCGGAGCTCCACAGGATACAGACCATACATGATCGCGTAGCCCAAATGGAGGTCGCGCGAATGTACTCCCTCAGGCGCTCTATTCGGAGCAGGCTGGACTCGCGCGACCTCGCACGTTTGAGTGGCTGGAAGCGCTTGGTCGATTCGATCCGAGGCGACCTGCGTACTGCGCCGCATTCGTTCACTTTCGCCCCGTGTAAGGAACTAGCTCGCAAGAACAACAAGATGGCTGACGCGTCGGAGAAGCCTACGTCCCGCGGCGGGTTCGGCCGTGGCCGCGGTGACCGTGGCCGTGGCCGTGGCCGTGGTCGCGGCCGTGGCCGTGGCGGCGACGAGAACAAGGAGTGGGTGCCCGTCACGAAGCTCGGCCGCCTGGTGAAGGAGGGCAAGATCTCGTCGCTCGAGGAGATCTACCTCTTCTCGCTCCCGATCAAGGAGTGCGAGATCGTGAACCACTTCCTCGAGGCGCAGCTCAAGGACGAGGTCATGAAGATCATGCCGGTGCAGAAGCAGACGACGGCCGGCCAGCGCACGCGCTTCAAGGCGTTCGTGGCGGTGGGTGACCACAACGGCCACATCGGCCTCGGCGTCAAGTGCGCCAAGGAGGTGGCGACGTCGATCCGTGGCGCGATCATCCTCGCCAAGATCTCGCTCGTGCCGGTGCGCCGTGGCTACTGGGGCAAGATGATCGGTGCTCCGCACACGGTCCCGAACAAGGTGACGGGCAAGTGCGGTTCGGTGCGCGTGCGTCTCATCCCGGCGCCGCGTGGTACGGGCCTGTGTGCGGCCCCGGCCCCGCGTAAGCTGCTCGGCATGGCGGGTATCGAGGACTGCTACACGTCGGCGAGCGGCCACACGCGCACGCTCGGCAACTTCGTCAAGGCGACGTTCTACGCGCTCCGCGCCACGTACGCGTACCTGACCCCGGACCTCTGGGAGCAGCACTCGTTCACGGCGTCGCCGTACCAGGAGCACACGGACTTCCTGGCCAAGACGACGATCAAGAAGTAAGCGGCGTTTGTTCACCAGCCAGATACACGCGGCGGGGGCTCACAGGGGACAGCGTAGGAACGAACGCTCCGGCGCGCTCGCGTGCCGACCTCTGTGTATTGCTGTCCGGGGAAAGCGTTGGGCGACGCTACGGTGCGTAGGTGTCGACCCCGGGCGAGGAATATAGCAGCACCCACATCTACTCCATTTGTCTCGGTGTTCGTCATATGTCACGCTGAGAACACGTTCTGAAGCAGAAGCCGCTCTGTTCGAAGTATGAGCGATGTCAACTGATCGCATTCCCTACTTGTCCTTCTTGGGCTCTGCGTCGCTCTCTGCAGCAGACCCAGGGAGATCAACACCGTCGTCTTTTCCTGCGAGCGCTCTGACGCTCTGCTCCGTCAGGAACTGCACGATGGGCACCAGCGCCTGCAGCTTCTGGTCGAGCACGCGCGCAACGTCCAGCAGGCGGCCGCGGAGCGCGTCGACCCGGCGCGCGTTGCCCTCCTGCTCGGCCGCGCGCAGCTGGTCTTTCACGGCTTTCATCTCGGCGCCGGCGACGAGCACCACTTCGTACGTGAAGAGTTCGTTCAGGAACGTCCTGCAGAGAAGCAGTAGTGATGTGCAGCAGAGTGCGCACAGTCGTGAGTCTCAAGCTCGTTCCGATGCAACATCCATTAGCATAACAACACCGCAGCAACGTACGTTCTGCATCGAGAGCGAGGTCGTCGCCAAGCAGCAGCAGCAAGTGAGCGACAGGACTATCAATGCACCCAGGTCGCCATTGCGCAAACGGCAGGTCGCACCCGAGCGTCGGTGGTGGCTTCGCATCCTCGGAGGACCCATTTTCGCCCGCTTGAAGTGCACTGGCGGCGGCGGCTTCGATCTGCTTCCAGCGGCGGTAGAAGAGCGCGAGCAGCGGCAGCGCGAGCAGCAGCCCGTGGGCCACGCCGCGCCAGTAGCCGCTGTCGAGCTCGAGCGCATCCATCGGTGTCGTCGCACTTGCTTGTCAATTCTGGATCGTCGAAGTCGAACGGCTCGGGACAGATCGGGACAGTGTGTCCCGTGTTAAAGGAATCGCAACCATTCCCTCGCGATTCTTTTTCCCACAGTTTATTTGATGTAAATATCAGAAGTGGGACTTGATAGAGTTTACGCATATTTTTGGCGCGAACACGGGACGTTCGGGACGTTTTCGGGACGCGTTGATTTGATGGCCACCACACAAAGCAGGACGACAGTCTGCACGCCACCGCCTAGAGCTCCTCGAGTCTCCCGCGCTTCGCTTCACCGCTCGCCTCCCTGCTCGACAGCTCCTCTCTCTCTCTCCTCTCTCCTCGTCCGATACACAAGCTGCCAGCATGGTGCAAGTGAGCAAGCCCGTCGTCATCGGCGTCGTGTCCGCGCTGGCGGCCGCCATCCTCTTCTTCGCATTGCGCTCGTCCTCCAGCAAGAAGGTGTGTGCGTCTCTCTCACACACACTCGCGCTCCTCGTCTTGATCAACTCGCCTCTCACCGCGCTTATGACGCGACGGCAGGGAAAGCGCAGCGACAGCCACGCGGACGACGACGTGCGCGAGGTGCCGAACCTCCACAAGGAGCAGCTGCTCAGCATCCTCGAGACCATCTGCGCGCAGATGGGCCAAGTCGTGGTGCGTGAAGACGCCCGACGTGTGCGGTGACACTGGAGCAAAGGGTTTCTGATGATCTCTGGCGCTGCCGCTGGTGGCTGCAGATGCAACTGGCCAAGCTCGAGGCGAAGATCCGCCAGGAGTCGTCGCAGAACGGCCGGTCGCTCCCGGAGGACCAGCTCGCGAGCTACCTCATGGGCCAGTTCGAGGAGGCCATGAAGGCCATCGAGAGCCAGGTGTACGCCAAGTTCCAGACCACGGAGGACGAGGTGAAGGTCGCCACCGAGTACTTTGAGGAGGAGGAGGACAAGGACGTCGCGAACGCGGTCGCCAAGCTCCAGGAGCTCTACCGCGTCATGACGGGCGGCGGCTTCAGCGACGTCGAGGTCCCGGCCGACCTCACGCTCACCAAGGTGCGTTGCCCTGTTGGAGGGCGATCTGCCGTCCTCTGTTAACAGCTCCAAGTGCTCACTCGTCCTCCTCGGCTGGTGCTTGCGCAGTTCATCGCGATCATGCAAGAGACGATGGAGTCGCTTAACGTGGCGATGGAGGAGGTCTGCCTCGAGGTGAAGGAGCTCGACCCGGAGAACAAGGAGGACGCGATCAACCAGAGGTGCGTTGCAGAGACGGGTTGCAGTCCTGGATGGCGGGCGGTGCGCTGCTGCGGATCGATGCACTGACGACGTCTGTTGTCGCTGATCCTACAGATACGTGAAGCGCGCGGAGACGCTCTCGACGGAGATCCACGCCAAGCACGGGCTCACGCGCGAGGTGCTGCAGGCGGCGATGATGAAGTACCAGCAGGAGCCGTCGTTCCTGATGGCGATGACCGAGCTGCAGCAGCAGCAGGCGGAGCGCTTCGCGGCCGCGGCGTCCATCTTCAATGGCGAAGTTAACATGGGCCTGGAGTAAACAAGCAACCGGCCGATCGATGCCGCATCCGATGTCGCGCCGCCCGCCTCTCGCTGAAGTTCGTCGTCGTCCGTCTCGAGTCTCTCGGGCTGCAGCACACGCGGCGGACACGCACTGCGGTCACTCGACGCTCCGATCACATTAGAACGTAATGACTTATTCCTCCGCTCCCTCTCCGTCTTCCTCAGCGTCGCCGTGCTCTTCTCAGTCGTCAAGCTCTGTGTGTGTACGTTGTGTCACGTGATGAACACCATCCGGATGAGAAATGGTGTTCATCACATGAGACTGTGAACGAGAATAGCAGTGCGACGCGTTGTTCGCCTTGTGCTTGGACGACGACCACTTCGACGACGCGAAGGTCTGTTCTCAGGGATGCAGCGCGAGCGCCTCGAAGGATGGATGGTCAAGCAGATCGAGAACGCCGACCTGGCCAAGGAGACGATCATCCAGCTGCCTTCGCGGACCGCGACGGCCACCGCACTGCCGAGATACGCGCAGGTGGACTCGCCACGCCCGAGCTCGCCGCGACGAGCGCCAGTGTCGCCCAGACGACGGCTGACCTCGTCCTCAACGGCCACCGTGTCGCCGCCAAGTGAGGTGGAGATCCGTCGGAAGACCGCAGGCGGAGACGCGGTGGTGGTACCGACGCAGTCGCCTCAACATCGAGAGTTCGGCTCGTCCGAACTCGCGCAGAGCAGTGCCACGAGTCTCGAGAAGCAGTGGCGCGCGCGCTTCGTCGATCCGTCCAAGCAAAAGTTCGTCGAGCAGAGCGGCCACGTTGACCGCACCCGAGTGCTGCGGTGGAACCCGCACGAGAGCGACACTGGAGGTGCAACAGGGTCTGGAGTGAATGCCGGGGACGAGTGCACCTCGCCGCTGTTCCTCTGGGGGCTGCCCCGAGAGCACATCGTCGAGTACATTCGCCAGTCGGTGCTGCCATCGTCTTGGTCGATGTGCGTTCGAGAGCACTGGCTGCCGGTGTTAGTCATCGAATCGGGTACTCACGATTCACGATACGATGCATGCGGGAGTTCATGCAGGGCGACGAAGTTCAGCTCGGGAGAGTGGGAGGCGGTGACTGGCGACGAGAGCGACTCGGACACCCGAGACTCGCTGTACGTCGTGTCGTCTTGTCTGTGTCGGTTGACCAAGTCGAACGAACCGCTGATCGAAGTCGTGCGAGTTCAGAGCGAAAGCGTTAGCGTCGTTACCTCCGTTGGGTCTGCAGCAGACGACGACGAGAGACTCTGGAAGTCGAACTACGAGTCGGTGGTCGAATCCGACGAGTCCGAGAGGCTCGCAGACTGCGAGATCGCCAGCCAAACGACCGCACACGAGTCCATTCCAAAGCGGCGTCACCACCTTCCCGACTGGCGCGTCGTCGGCGCTCGTGACGCCTCGACAGCCCACATCGCCGCGCTCGGACGACAGGTGTGTCCGACTTCCACTTTGTGCACCAACCAACCTAGTCGACTGATGACGGTGATCTGCTCTGAGCCCAGGATCACACGAGTGTTGAACGAGCTGCGCGCAGACCCGAGTCTCTGGGAAGCGTTCGCGGTACGCGCGAGAGCTCGTCAGTTTTCCCGCTTGCTGATAGTCGAGATTGACAGTCCACGCATCGGATCCTGTGCCGCGCTCTCAGCGGAACGTGCGCAAGCACCAGGAAGAACAGCGACTGGTGCGTCCGCGCACAGAACTGTGAACGCTGTGGTCAGCGTCTCACTCTCGAGTGCTTCTCGGTTGCATGTGCTGCTGGCTGGCGAGCAGAAGAGCAAAGCGTCCGATGTGCGCGATCGCCTGCTGCGCTAGTGTACGAGAGGCTCCGACTCACCTTCGCCTGCTGCTCCTGCGTTCTCCAGAAGATTCGAGAGAACAAGCAGCGCGCGGCGAGCCCTCGGCTCTCGGCCACGCTCGAGGAACGGTGCGATGTCAGCTTCTCTGGCGCTGCTTCCTCGATCCCCACCCGAGCGTTCACACACGATGTGTGTCTGCGGTGTTCGCACTAGAAAGAAGCAAGCCGAGGAGCGAATGGAGCGCGCCAGACGCCAGCGAGAGCTTCTCATCCACCAGGAGGAGCTCCGCATGGAGGCGCAGCTGATCAAGTACCAGCAGCGCTTCGTCGTGAAGAAGCGGCCGCTCACGGCTGAGGAGCTCGCCAGCACCGCCGGCTACCGACGCCGCAAGATGTGGCTTCTGGTGGTCGCGTTCGCCGTGGCCACCGCCAAGTGGCGCACCAAGTTCCAGCACATGAAGCAGCTCGTGCTGCTCGCGAAGCAGCAGAGCCGCGCCGCCAAGACGATCCAGCGCCTTTGGCGCCGGTGGAAGTGGCGCCACGCCTCGAAGCACACGGCCGTCATCTACACGTGGCTGCGCCGGTGCATGTGGCGGCTGCTCTTCAACGTCCGCTGCCGGCGCCGCGCGCGCTGCGCGAGCCTCCTGCAGCGCTTCATGCTCGACCACTTCAGCGGCAGCCGCGAGACGCGCAACTTCAACCGCATGATGGTCAAGTGGCGCAGCAAAGTGATCTGCTCGCAGCGCCTGAGCCGGTTCGTCCCCCTCCAGGGGTCGTTCGTCAGTCGTTCGTCATCGTCTGAGTCATCGATCTGTGATCCTTCTGACCTCCAACAGAGACTTCATCGTGTGCACGCGAGCGCGGCTGCACGCGCTGTCGCTCCTGTGGGACCGCGCCGACCACGAGCGACAGCGCAGCGAGCGGCAGCAGCACGAGCGCTTCCTCCCGACCGAGGAGAAGGAGGCCGAGTGGACCGCGATACTCCACAGCCGCAAGCTCCTCAAGCGCCAGTCGTCGCAGCGCTTCGTCGCGAGCAACAGCGCTGCGGGTCTACCGGGCAGCAACAACACGCCGCCGATCACGCCGCCGAGCACCCCGAGCTCGCGCAGGAGCAACAACAGCGCGGCGGCGGCGGCGCTGCTCCAGCTCGGGCACATGGACGAGCGCCTCACGTCCATGCAGCAGGTGCTCACGCCGATCGAGATCCAGCGCCTGCAGCAGAACGCGTTCCACGTTGTGCGCGTCGCCAAGAGGTACGCGACGCATTGCCGCGTGCTCACTCACCACTTCCTGACTGTCGGTGACCGCCCCACCTGCTTGCGCCGCAGCGTGAAGATGCAGCTGCTGCACGACTTCCTCGCCACTGCGCGCCAGCAGCACATCCGCCGCCTCACGCAGTTCAGCGAGCAGCGGCTGTGCGCGACGTTCACACGGTGAGTGTGCGCTGAGCGCCAGCGCTCCGGTCGAGGGGGAACTGACAGTCACCCGCGATGCTGTCGACACCGCTGCTGCTGCTTGGTGCAGGGAAGTCCGCGTCGACGACGCGCGCGCGATCGTGCAGAACTCGCTGTCGTGGGGGAGTCTCCTGGCCGACCGGCGCGGCGGCCCCGCCCACGTCGGCAGCGCGCATCTGCAGGCGCCGCTGTTGGAGCTCTTCGCGGGCGCGGCGGGCCGGATGGAGGAGCTCGTGAGGCGGGGCGTGCAGCTCACGCTCGAGCGCGACCACGAGCAGCGCGCGGTCGTCGAGCGCCAGCGGCAGTCGATCGGCTCGCTCAGCCTCCCGCCCTCGCTGGCCAAGAAGCGCGAGGCCGCAGGAGGCGGCGAGTCGACTGCCTCCCGCAGGCGCCAGTCGTCTCGCCACCTCGCGTTCTCGCTGCCGCTGCCCACACACCGCGTGGCGCCGAAGCGCCCGCTGGCGACGCTCGAGGCCGAGTGACGACGTACGATGATACAATGGATAACTTATGACGCGCGCGACGCAACACTCTACGAAGGGGGGCGGACCCTTCTCCTCCCTCTTCTCGCTCCCCGGTCCCTGGCGGCGGTGCGTGGGCTTCTCCTCCTATACTCTATCCATGTGCTCGCCGGCCATCGCGCGCGGCGACGGCAGCGTCGACTCGAGGGACGACGACGCGCGCAGCAGGTGCATGAAGCCCGACTGGTTCAGGTTGCCCTCGAGCAGCAGGCTGCCGCTCACCATGGAGCTCGCGTCGCTCTCGTCGCCCGAGTCCTCCTCCTCCTCGACCATCACGACGTCGTCCCACGAGAGGCTGATGCCGATCTCCGTCTCGCGGATCGAGTCCTGCGACTTCTCGCCCGAGTGGTTCAACCGCATCATCTCGGGCGGCACGGTCGCGATCGCCGCCTTCTTCATCGTCTTGAGCTGCCCGTCGTCCAGGTGCTTGGCCTTCGGCTGCCGGATGAGCAGCCGCGCGGCCACGTCGCTGCTCTTGAGCCCGGCCGTCGGCTCGATCGGGATCGCCTCGATGAGCCCGATCGGCAGCGAGATGCCCTTGAAGCTGTAGTACCCGTGCAGCTTGAACTGGAAGATCGTGCTGCCGGCGATCTCCTCGAGCGGGTCGCTCCGCCCGATCGTCTTGGCGCGCTGGTGCAGCGCCGCGAACGTGTTCCAGGCGTCGCCGCCGATCATGATCTGGCCGCCGGACGCCGACTTGGCGATGCGCGCGGTCTGGTTCACGATGTTGCCGAAGTAGTCGGCGCGGCCGCTCGTCTTGTGCGGGCTCACGCTCGCGGGCACGCCCGTCTCGATCCCCATCGACATGGAGAACATGAGCTCCTGGTTCTCGCTCTCGCGGTTCCACTCGCGGAACTTCTGCCGGATGCGCAGCTGGTACTCGCCGCACCACAGGATCGCGCTGCACGGGTTGAAGAACGCCAGCATGAAGTCGCCCTGGAGCTCCTGGCACTCGTACCCGTTGTGCTTGCGCAGTAGCTCGCGCGCCACCATGCACAGCGTCTTGATCCGGTCCGCGAGCTCCTCGGCGTGGCAGCGCACCAGCGGCCGCGCGCCTTCGATGAACGTGAACACCATCGTGACTGGCCGGTGCGCCGACGGCGCGTCGCGCATCCCGAGCGACAGCTGGTGCGGCGACTTGAGGTTCGGGAACCGCCGACACTCGAGGTCGCGCGGCAGCAGGAGCATCAGCGCCACCTCGTCGCCGTTCACCGAGTGGCACCCGAGATCCTCCACGACGGGGTTGCCGAGCTGCACGAGCTGCTCCTTGAGCCGGTCCCAGACGTTGTCGCTCAGGATGATCTGCCCGCCGTGCGCGTAGTCGCTGACCGTCTTGGTCCACTTGACGGCGTTCGAGAGCGACTTCTCGGCGCCGACGTCCTGGTCCGCCGTGTGGATGACCATGCGCACGCGGAAGCCCCGGTAGAGCAGCGTGTTCTTGCGCGCCTTGCTGCTCGACGCCATGTACACCTCCTTCATGTCGTTGAACTGCTTGAGCAGCTTGTCGTTCCACGCGGCGTACACGAGGCTGAGCTGGAGCGAGAGGCACCACTTGGCGGCGTGGAACTCAGACGCGAACGCGATCACGAAGAGCCCCGAGCGCGTGTGGCTCAGGATCTCCTGGCCGGCGTACTCGGACGAGAGGCGCGAGAGCACCGTGTGCTCGTACAGCAACTTGGCCTCCTCCATGAGCTCCTTCGCCTGGAGCACCATCTCGCGGAAGCCCTGGACCGACACCTGCACGATCACGACCTTCTCCCACCGCACGGGCACGAGGTCCCCGAGGTCCGTCTTGATCTTAGACACCGACATCTTCTTCTGCAGCGAGCTGCTGCTGCCGCCGGTCGCGGCGGACGACGAGGCCGCCGACGACGACGGCGCCACGCCCTCGGACGCCGAGTCGGTCGACGACGTCTTGCTGCCGACGCTGTCGATGTGCGGCAGGTACGTGCGCGAGAGGCCGTGCGCGCTGCCGCCGTGCGGCGGGGGCAGCGGCGCCGACGACGCGCTGAAGTGGTCGCACATGCGCTTGCGCACGGGCTGCGGGGCCAGCGCGCCGCCGCTCGGCGTGCGCGTGAGCAGGTCGAAGTTGGGCGCCGCCGCGTCGCCGCCGCCCGGCGCCGCCACGCGCACCTCGCCGACCGCGCGCACGGCGAGCGCCTTGGCGTCCGCGAGCGCGCGCTCGTCGTCGAGGCTCACGCGCGAGTACACGGGCAGCAGATTCGGGTTCGATCGGAATGAGTCGCCGCTCGACGTCGCGCCCGAGTGGTTCTTGTCGTCGCTGTACGAGACGAACTCGCCGGCGCGCGGGGAGCCCGCCGCCGGCCGCCCCCACGTGTCGCCGCCGACGCCGCCGCCGCCGCGGTCGTCGTCGTCGCGGTGCACGTGCTGCAGGTACGGCGCCAGCTCGCGCACGATGTCGTTGCGCGGCAGGCACTTCTCCAGCACGCGCATGCAGCACCACCAGCACATGGTCGTCGTCGGGTGCGAGGAAGTCGGTCGGTCAGTCGGTCGGTCGGGCTGCGCGCTTCGCGTCGGGTTCTCGGCTGCTGCTCTGCTGCGGCCGCTCGCTTTCTCTCTCCCACTTTCGCTCTCGTAAGGTCAGTCGCTTGACACTCGCGCTCCGTGTCGGACGTGCGCTCGTTCGGTCGTCGCCGCCGCCACCTTCCGCTCGCTTCTTCAGCGCGTTTCTTCTTTTACTGTGGGCGAAGCACTGGGCGAAAAACAGTCGATTGTCGCCTGTTTGTAAATTTTACTACTTTTTTTTCAAAAACTATGAAAACGCTCTGCAAAAAGATCAACTTGGCACGAGACCCGGATTTTCTTCACTATCGGATTTGACCGGCTGCGCCTGGCTCGAAAAACCGGATGCAAGGTGCAAGATGACGGTGTCGCTCGCCAAGCTGCTCCATGCTGCCTTCTGCGCGCGCCGAATCTCCCGCCGCCGCTTGTCCGTTCGCTCTAAGTCCCAAGATCCCAAGCAGAGCAGCAGCAACAGAGAACTCGTGAGCTTCTTGCAGGCAGAAACAGCGTGACGCACCACTGGAGGCGACTGTCGTGGCCACTTTCGCTTCCCAAGTCAGTGGGGATGGGAGGAGTGGCGAACGAGAAGGCGAACGCGAAGGTGACGCACGCCTGCCGCAAGAGCCGCAAGCCTGTGTATCGAGCGAGCGATTTCCTGCTGCGCCACTCGTTCCGTTCGTTCTACCGAGTGACTAGCCGTCCTGAGCCAGAGCCCGTCACACCCGCGGCGCCAACCAGCGCGCGGTGACGCTCTCGGATCGCGCGAACCTCCGCCCGCGCCAACCAGCGCGCGTCACCCTTCCGCCCAAGCGGCGCGCAGCTACGCCTTGGCGCTCGCGACGAGCATCGCGAGCGTGATGTACGTCTGGATCTTCTCCTTGATCATGAGCATGAACGCCGACGAGAGCGCCCCCTGCACGCACACGCGCGCGAGAGCGTCAGCGTCGCCCACCCACCCCACTCTTCTTCAAAGTCACCGCCGCCGCACCTTCGTGAGCTCCGGGCCGAGTCCGCGGTACAGCGACAGCGCGCCTTCCTCTCTGTACACGCGCTGCAGCGCACCGGCGATGCCTTCCTCCTCCTCCGGCTCGCACGCCGCGTCGTCGCTCTTCTTCGCCGCCGCCGCCGCCTTCTTCTTCTTCTTCGACTGCACGATCACCTTCGCGCGGATGTACGGGAAGAGCAGCAGCGTCGCGACCGACCGCGCGAGCGCGCCGAGCACGAACGCCTGCGCAGTTGCCACAGCGCTCGTCAGCCCACCACACACAGACACACTACACGACGTGCTGGGCCGGCGCACCTCGAGCGCACCAAGCGACTTGGACGCCTCCTTGAAGCGGCGCAGGTAGAACTCCTTGAGGCGCTCGAAGACCGTGTACTGGATCGCCGGCTGCAGGCAGAGCACGAAGTAGGCCTGAAAGCCCTTGTAGAAGCCGCGCACGCCGCTCTCCTCGAGCACGCTGCGCACGATCTGCAGCACGCCGCCGCCAGCCGCCGCGCCGGTCTGCAGGCGCGTGGCGATCACCTCCATCGGCAGCGTCAGCGGCAGGTGCGAGAACTCGCTCACGTAGCCAAGCAGCAGGCTCATGGCCGTGCCGAGCGGGCGGCCGTCGCGCGGCGCCGCCGCCTGCGCCAGCACCGTGTAGGCGTAGAAGTAGAGGAACTTGGAGACCGCGGACTCGGTCGTCTTGTACTGCACGCCGCGGTAGAGCGCGTGCAGCGCCGCCAGCCGCGCGCCGGGGGGCAGCGCCGCCGAGCCCGACTGCAGCCGCGTCTTGAGCGTGTCGAGCGGGTAGAGCGCCGTGGTGGCCACGACGCCGCCGACGCCCGCGGCGGTCGCGGCCGCCAGCGTCTGCAGCGGCTTGCTGAGCGCCATCCTTTTACTATGGAGAGTTGAAATTCGAAGGTGGGAACGCGATTTTTGACCTCCAGAGTTGACGAAACCCGACGTGAGTTCCGGTGTCGTTAGTGCTGCTGGTGCTGCTGGCTGATGGCTGATGGCGCTGACAGACACTCGAGACACTCGAGACACTCGGCGGATGGCGGCGTACGACGACGTTGCGTTCTTCAGATTGCTACAGTACTGGAGAGCGGAACGTACTCACACTGCGGGGCGAACTGGTCGGGTTGGCGTCCTGCCGACGCTTTTCAAACGAAAGCCTTGCCCAGGAGCAGGTTGCTTCCGAAGGTTCTCCGCCGCTGCCCAGGGAAGCTGCTCCGACCCGATGATGCGTCTGAAGGCGCTCCGAGGGCTCCGAGCGTAGCTGTCGCCGCCGCAGGAATCGACACCCGCAGCTCTGCCGAGCATTTTGATCCGAGGTCTCGTGCTCCTTTTCGACCATGTTCGCTGGGAGAGCAGTTCATGCGTCCGATTCCCCACCTGTTGTTGCTGATGTTGCTGTTGCTGTGTGAGCTGCTCACCAGCAGCAGCAACGGCAGCAGGCAGAGGCAGGGAGGGAGGTCGCAGATTGCCCGTTGGCACAATCAGATTGAGGCCGCACACACGAGTGACTCATTCTGGAATTTGCAACGTGCACATCACGGCGGCCTCCCACTTCGCCCACTTCGCCCAAGTCAGCATGGCCGCCGAGACGTCGACGAGCGCGGCCGCGGGTCTCGTGGGCTTCTGGGGCCCGCCGACCGCCACGATTGACTGGTGCGAGCCCAACTACCAGCACAGCGTCTACGTGGCCGAGTTCTGGAACACGCTGAGCAACCTGCTCTTCGTGCTGCTCGGGCTCTACGGCCTGCGCAACTCCATGACGCAGGGCTTCGAGCCGCGCTTCCACGCGCAGTTCGTCGCCGTCATCGTCACGGGGCTCGGCTCCGCCATGTTCCACGGCACGCTCCAGCTCGTGTACGTGGCTCGGCGCTATGTCGCGACGCGGTATGGGGGGACTCGGATGCGCTCGCTCACTGACGACGACGCCGACGACGCAGCCACCAGCAGTGCGACGAGACGCCGATGGTCTGGGCCATGCTCGTGTGGTACGTCGAGCGGCTCTCGCAGTCCGCACGCTGCAGTTGGCTCGAGAGAACTCACGGCCGTGTTGCGCTAGGATCTACATCGTGTACAACAACGAGATCACGCAACTGCGAATCCCCAAGAGCGCCGCGATCGGCGTGCTCGCGCTGCTCGGCGCAGCGTTCGCGGTCGTGCACGCGATCTACCGCTTTACGACGGTCTTCCAGCTGGCGTTCGGCACGCTCGCAAGCCTCTGCGCCGTGCGCCTCTACGTACACTACACGCACGTGAAGGACCCGCGCGCGCGGGCGGTCGCGATGTCGTACGTGCGCAACAGCCTCATCGGCGTCGTCTTCTGGATGGTCGACTACCACTACTGCCAGCCGATGCAGCAGCTGCCGGTGAACCCGCAGGGCCACGCTTGGTATGCGTCGGCCATCCTGTCGATGGGTGGGTGTACATGGGAACCACCGTGCTCACACTGTTCACGGACGTCTGTCATGCAGGTGGCACATCTTCATCGGGATCTCGACGTACCACGGCCCGGTGTTCATGCAGTACGTGCGCATGGAGCAGCTCAAGCAGAAGGGCGAGCTGTTCGACGCGGGCTTTGGCATCCAGACCATCGTGATCCACGATTCGAACCCACAGGACGAGCCGAAGAAGGTCAAGATCGTCTAGGCACGCTCGTCCCGCAGCTCATGCGCGCAAGCTGTTGACGGCGATCGGACCTGCAACCACAGTTTCCACAGTCGACGCTGTCGCAGCGGCGCGTGAGTCGTGTTCGCTCTGTTTTGAAGATGATGAGTTTGCCTGCGAGTTCGACGAGCTACGCGCTACTCCGGGCGGCTGCTCAGCTCTCAGTCCATCCTGGAGTTCTGGCGCGGGAGGTGCGGCACGGACGGGTCCAGTAGCGGCGTGGCAGTGCGGCTGAGGTGGCTCACGGGCGTGAACGCTGTCACGCCGCCTCCTGAAGACCCCTGCGCTGGCCGCAGCGCGCTCAGAGCCTGGTGTAGCGGAAGGCGGCGGTCGTGGACTTTCGCGAGGTTGGTCTGCGCACTCTTCATGAGGCCAAGCAGGCGCTCGATCTCCTGGAGCGTCATGTTCATGCTGTCGAGCTCGGCGTTGATCACGCTCGTGTCGTCGGACTGGAACGAGTTCCCGCGCACGAGCTTGGGCTTGCGTGAGGACGACGTCTCGGACTGGAACGAGTTCCCGCGCACGAGCTTGCCCCGCCCGCCTTGGTGCGACCCGCCGCTGCCTCCGGCTGCAGACGCCTCCTCTTCGGCGCCGTGGATGAATGGCTGGCTTCGGTCGTTGTCTCCGTTGTCCTCGACGTTGCTCACGTCGACCGCGTGTGCGTTATCGAGCACCTTGACGTTGTAGAACGTGGCCTTGAGTCGCGTGTCGCGCTGGCGCTTCTCGGACTCGGCGAACAGCCGTTCGTAGATCTGCGGGTACAGCTCGAAGACCTCTTCGGCATCCTTGCGCTGCAGGCACTTGAGCTCGCAGAACGTGGCGGACACCACGGTGCAACTCCGCGTCATGTCACGCAGCAGACCGATCTCACCAAAGAAACAGCCTTGCTTGAGCACTGCGAGAATGCCGTCGCTGTCGGGCGACAGCACGCGCACCTTGCCGCGACTGATGATCACCATCGAGTTGGCAGGGTCGCCTTTGTGAAACACCACGTCGCCGCGCATGTAGAGCTGCGTCTTGAGTTTCATCACGACGCACGCGAGACACGAGTCCGAGCAGCCTTGGAACAGGGGTACTGTCGCAACGAGTCCGCGGTGGATGTAGAGAGCGATCTCGGAGCGTAGCGCGGGCGAGAGATCCTCGTCGTCGTAGATCGCCTTCTCGTACCGGTCGGAGGTGTTCTTCATGCGCCAGAGCGTCTCGTAGTAGGCCTTGGTGGCTTTGCGAAGCTCGAGCGGGATCTGCAGAGACTTGAGGTCGTTCATGACCATGCGCACTTTGTCTTGGTACTGCACGGCTCGACTGGCTGAGCCCATGACAACGGACGTCACGCTCGCGAGGGTGAGGCAGTTGAACAGAAACCCGAGTAAGGCGAGGATGGCGCACAGGAACGCGGACTCGCTCTTCACCGGGATGCTCGAGATGTTGAGCAGGAGTGTGACTGCTGCGTAGAGAGACTCGCCATACGCCACGAGTTCGTCCTCGGTTTCGATCACGATAACACGGTCCACCCACAGACACGCGACCCAGTGGATGATCGAGATGTAGCTCGCGAGGGTCTGCAGCGCGTAAGCGTAGCGCATGTACTTCCTGACATGGTAGAGAGGGCGTCAGTGATCCAGCGATCCAGCGAGTCTCACGTTCTCAGTCAAAGTGCGTGGTGGTGACGTACTGAACGAACTTGATGATCCGAGCGATGCGAAAGAGTTTCTGAAGTGTTTGAAGTGTGGGCGACGTTGAGCAAGTCGGCGGTCGCAGCAGCCTTCAACGCCACGGCGAACGTGCACACGTACCGGAACTTTGAGATACTTGACCGACGCCTTGATCGCTTTTCGCTCGATCCCGGATGTGTTCGTGCCGACGAAGTACTCGATCGGTATCGACCCGACGAGATCGATGACGAACCACCCCTTCGAAGTACCGACAGAGAGAGATCGCACTTGGTTGGCAGGAGGATACGCCGAGTGCAACACCTCCATCTTGCACCGCCACGTACTTTGAGGTATCGCTGGGCTACTTTCCGGCTGTCCATGATCACGTCCGTGTCGACGACGTACCCGGTTCTGGATTCACGTGACAGCAAGTGCTCAGTACATCGGATCGCAGTAGGCGCTACAGAAGAAACAACTCGACACGTACCTGAAGTTCGCGAGAATGTCGAGGATGTAGATCACGTCGGTGACGCGATAGAAGACGCTCCAGTACTTCTTGCCGCCGTCGGGAAACGAAATCGAGTAGGGTATCCGCCACATCAGCATGATGGTGACGAGCGCCAAGAGCAGATCCCACCAGTAGCGCGTCATGGAGTCGGGCAGGAGCATATACTTGTAGTTGACTTTGTTCGAGAGTGTGAGCCGCAGCTGCCGCTCGTGCTCGGCAACCTTGAGCGACACCCGATTCGATGCGGGTACAACATCTGCCCTGGAGCCGCCAAAGCCGAAGGAGAGTCGCCCACGGCTCTTGATCGGCTGCAGCGTTGAGAACGAGAGCGTGGGCGTGGGTACCTGGCGCGGATCGATCACGTCTGCGAGATTATCGGCCATCGGCGAGATGTCGGCGTTGTCGCAGCCGCGGCCGACAGGGGACACTCGCGAGGCAGCTCGGCGCTCAGCATCCATCGTGTCTGTTGGCTCGTCGTCGTTTCTGGTGTCGCGATGGTAAATTCACACAACGCGAAACCATTTCACAATTCTAAAAAAAGGAAATTAGCACCTCTAATACCGAGGATTTTTGCCAACCTGGCAAAACAAAATATCTTCTATACCATGACGACTCCGACACCTCCCGGCATTCCGACATCGATTCCGACATGTCCGGATATATCCGAACATCTTACTATCAGTATAAGATCTATCTATCCGGATGCAATTGTGTATTTCTCGCGCTCTCGGCCTTAACGGGCCTTCGCGCTCGGGAAAAATAAAAACATGTTCTGGTCGGTGTTGCCTCCTCCGCTCAGCAAACCTCAGTCGCTGGGCCCGCCTCCGCAGATCATAGCGGGCGCCGCTCGCTGCGCTCGCTTGGCAGCCCGCCATG
>JAASGM010000003.1:0-101687 GCA_023334215.1 Globisporangium cystogenes | reverse complement strand
CAGCTGGCGCTTCTCGTGGTCGATCATCACGTTGTGCGGTTTCACGTCGCGGTGCATGATGCCGTTCGAGTGGCAGAAGTCGAGCGCCTTGAGCAGCTCGAAGATGTAGTAGCGGATGTCGAAGTCCGTCAGCGTCGGGTAGAGCGTCTTGAAGTCCGTGTTGTTCACGTGCTCGAACACGAGGCTCGGGGTCTTGGACTGCGGGTCGCGCACGACGTCCAGGAGCTGCACGATGTTGATGCCGCCGGAGAGGTTCTGCAGGATCTTGATCTCCCTGCCAGCACGCCGCACACGAGTCAGTTTCCCATACAAAGCAGCAACTCGTGCTGCGCGCTCCACTGCACAAGCGCAACTGCCCCCGCGCTCGAGCGGGAGATGCACGCAGAGACGCTCACCGCTTGATCTTCTTCTTCTTGACGGGCTTGAGGATCTTGATGACGCACTTGGCGTTGTTCGCCATATTGTAGCCCTCGAACACCTCGCTGTACTTGCCGCGGCCGATCTTGCGGACCACTTCGTAGTTGTCCTGGTCGCTGCAGCAGACGAAGACGTCCGCAAGCGTCAGTGCGTGTGTGCGTGCGAGAGAGAATGAGAGAGAGAGAGAGAGAGAGAGAGAGCGACGCACCCCCAGGTGACCGTGAGGTTCTCGTAGTCCCAGTACTCGCGCGGACGCGTCTCGTTCACGTCGCAGTAGACGCGCGCACGGCTCATGCTCGCTCCCGTTCCTCCTGCCGGTCGCTCACTCGCTCGCAGCCTGATGGCGTGGTGGAAGGAACGAAGGTTCTTGCTTGAGTGGAGCTAAAAAGCCCCCTCGTTCGCTATTCTCCCTCGGTTTCAGCACTATCAACTCTGAAAACAGGCATTGATTCCAAAATAGCACCGCAAGCAATCACTTGAAAATTGTATGCGTCAAGCGGACACGCACTTCTATTGCGTGATTTGCAAGGCTTCGTGCGTATCTACCACACACTTCGAGCGAGCATGTGGCGAGCGTACCGAGCGGCAGCGCTGCAGCGCCTGCGCGCTCCTTCCGTCCCCCAGCAGCTGCCGGGCGCCGCGCTCAACCCCGCGGTCCGCGCTCTCGCGCGCCCAGCCGCCGCCTCGTTCCCCGCCGCGCGCTTCTCGACCAGCGCGCAGCCGCTCGAGGTCTGCGGCATCGCGCTGCGCGACCTCGCGAATCGCCCGCGCCACGAGCTCGAGAGCCAAGTTGGCGCCGACGTGTTCCGCGCTGCGTGCTACGCGCTTCCGGAGTTCTGGGACGAGCTGCTCAAGTCGGGTGGCGGCGAGAGCGACGACCCGCCGGTGGCGAAGGAGACCGCCCGGCAGCTCACGTTGGCCGCGATCAAGCACCACCAGTTCGATCTGGCGCTGCGCGTCTTCGAGTACATCGACTCGACGTTCCCGATGCAGGTGGACTATGTGGTCTACGGCCAGGTGTTCTCGATGCTCTCGCGCGCAGGCAAGACGGACGGGACGCTCGCGGTCTTCGAGCGCAACAAGGGCCGATACTCGGACGACCGCCCGGCGCCCGAGATCATCTACCGCTTCGGCGTCTTCGGACTGCTGGGCAAGCAGGACTTCGCCGCGGTGGACGCGCTCCTGGAGGAGATGGAGCGCTTGTACATCCCGGTAACGAACGAGCTCAAGTCGCGCGTCATGATCGCGCACGCTAAGCACGGGGAGAGCGAGCGGGTGATGGAGATGTACCAGACGCTCGACGCGAACGCCGGGCGGTGGCACGAAGCCGACGTCGACCGCGTGGTGAACAGCATGGGGCTCATCCACTGCGCGGACGAGGCGTTCGAGTTCTACCGCAACGCGCAGATCAAGCTCTCGGGCAACACGATCGTGGCGCTGCTGAACGTCTGCCGCAAGAACAACCGCCCGAAGCACGCGCTGGCGATCCTCGAGAACCGCAAGCGCTTCAACCTTGTGCTCACCACGCGCGAGTACAACAAGGTGCTCGAGGCGCTCGAGGACTTCGAGGCGTTCGAGCACTTTGTGCCGCTGCTGGACGAGATGAAGGCGAATCGCGTGCACTTCGACAAGCTCACGAACAGGATCATCGCGCGCAACCAGCACTGTCTCCACGGAACGCCGTTCGAGCGAGCTGCTCGGTCCACCAGCGACCTCGAGAGCGGCGAGGATGCCGCCCGCCAGTTGGCGCGGGACAGTCAGCGCAAGATCCGGGCGTTCATCGCCGCGAAGGCTTTCGGGGAGGCGGCGAGTCTCGCTGACACGTACCTCAAGCCGATGGACGGCGAAGAGGACAGCAGCGTGCTGACGATCCCGGCGCTGCTCTCGGCGGAAGCCGTCCATGCGTATTCGCGCAACGGCGAGCACGACAAGGTGAAGGCGCTCGTGAAGGGCTTCGGACGCGTCAAGGGCGACTTCGGCCACGCGCTCACGGCGGCGGTCACGCTCTACTCGGAGAGCGACCACGCAATCGCGTACGAAGCGTTCCGGGCGAGTCTGTTCCAGAACCGCGGGATCTTCCGCGTGAAGGAGGCGCTCGAGCGCTTCCGCGAGTTCAACGACCTGGAGGCGACGATGGCGCTCTTCCGCCAGGTCTTCGACCGGATCGCGGCGGGGCTGAAGAACGGCGGCGACTTCGCCAAGCTCAAGGAGACGTTCTCGTTCGACCGCGCGCAGGTCGTGCGGGAGACGCTGCAGACGCTGATCGAGCACAAGCGACTCGACTACGTCTTCGAGGTGCTGAACATGCTCGACGCGCGCGGCTTCCGCGTGCGCGTGGGTGAGTACACGGCCGTGCTGCGCCACATGCGCGAGCAGGGCGAAGGCGCGTTCTCGGCGGACGACTTCCACCTGGTCTGGGAGGACATGATCGTGCAGCGCGACATCGCGCCGACGAAAGCCATCATCGCGCACAGCTGCGTTGCGCTCGCAGGCGGGTCCCCCAACCAGCAGACCCGCCTGCTGAAGGCGTACGAGCTAGCAAAGGCCAGCAAGGACGACAGCTACTTCCTCCAGCCGGTGTGCTACTCGGCGCTGCTCGCAGTGGCGTCGAAGCGCAGCACGCTGAGCAAGGTGCAGGCGCTGTACGACGACGCGGTGCAGAGCCGCGCGGACGGCAAGAATGCGGCCTTGAAGAGCAAGCTCCTGCCGCACCAGTGGGTGTCGGTGCTCGTGCACAAGCTCGCGAAGGACGGCGCGGACCTCGACGGCATGGTGGCGCACGTGAAGGCGATGAAGAAACGCTGCGGGATCTACTCGCTCGACGCGGTGCTGGTCGCGTTGCGCGCGTGCGTGCTGGCGGACAAGCCGGAGCACGTGGCGGAGCTGCGCACGATCTTCGTGAAGAAGGCCAAGTTCCGCCTGAACCTCAACGACGGCGAGTGGCTCATGAGCACCGCGCGCTCAAAGAAGTCGCTGCCGCTGGCGCTGCTGGTGATCGAGCTCTTCGAGCACGGGCTTACCCAGAACGCGCCATCTCCTACTGCTGACACTGGAACTGTTGCGAGTGCGGAGGACGGCGGAGAGAAACAGGCTGTGAGTGTGGAGGATGCTGGCGCGGAGGACGCTGCTCGCGACGCAGCGGCGGCACCGACGCTCAAGATGGAGAAGCCGCCGACGTCGCGCACGCGCAAGAAAATCGAGGCGCTCTACGCCGCGGCGCTGGCGCTAAGCGAGGAGCTGGACCCGGCGAGCCCGACGACCGCGTCCCTGCGCGCGCGCCGAGCGGAAGTCGCGACGCTGTAGCTGGAGCAAGAGCTGCAGCATTAGATTTTGTTGCACCACGGAGGTGAGTCACTACCTTGTTTTTGTTCAAGTTGCGCTGCTGACCACTCGAAGGCGCTGCTAGAATCCACCTAAACTTTACCGCAGAGGACTACCTCCAGTTCTTCTGTCACTCTTCGATTCGCGTCGACACACCCACCCACCCATCTCGCAAGCGACTGGCAGCGATGCAGCGTCTCCGCGTCTCCGCGCTGCTGCGGCTGTGGCTCTGCTGCGCCGCGCTGATCGCGGGCTGCGCCGGCGCACTCAACCTGAAGCTCAATGGCGTGAACTACGACTTCCGGCAGGGTCCCGACTACGACCCGAACCGCTGCAAGGCGTCGGCGCTCGTCTCGCGCGAGCTCCGGATGCTGAGCACCGTCACGCCGCGCGTGCGCGTCTACTCGGTCTCGGACTGCAACGTGCGGCCGGTGTTCCGGTACGCCAAGCAGTACAACCTCACGGTCTGGCTCGGCGTCTGGGTGGCCAACGATACCAAGGTCTTCGACAAGGAGCTCAAGACGCTCAAGGCCATGGCCGACGAGGGCGTGCTCGAGCGTGGGCTGCTCGCTGGCGTGAACGTCGGCAGCGAGGCGCTCTACCGCAACGACTCGACGCCGACGCAGCTCATCGCCAACATGAAGAGCGTGAAGCAGGTGCTGGCCGAGCACAGCCTCAGCGACGTCCCGGTCTCGATCACGGACACGCTCGGCGAGCTGCTCAAGAACCCGAGCGTCATCGACGCCGTGGATGTCGTGACGTTCAACGCGTTCCCGTTCTGGAGCAAGATCGACATCAAGGACGCGGCGAAGAACCTCAACGAGAGCATCGCGTCGCTCCGAGAGGTTGTCGGCGGCACCAACAAGTCGTTCGTGATCACTGAGACCGGGTGGGCGAGCGGCGGCGCCGACCGGCGCGCATCCGAAGCCAGCCCGGAGAACGCGGCGCAGTTCCTGAACGACTTCTTCGTCCTGGCCGACGCGCAGAAGTGGTCGTACTACTACTTCAGCGGCTTCGACACGCCGTACCGGAAGGAGGTGGAGAAGAACCTCGACACGGTCGAGGCGTACTTTGGCATCTTCAGCTCTGCCGGCCGCATGAACAAGCACTACGAGTCGCTCGCGATCAACGGCACAAGCGGCCAGGACGGCCCGGTGACCAACGAGCCGACTCCTGTCCCCACGCCCAAGCCGTCGCCGACAGCTGGCGCCACGTCGGCGGCGTTCGCCCTCTCGAGCACCATCGCGCTGGCGGTGGGGATCACTTCGTTCTGGTGAGGAGTAGCATCGTGAGAAGCAGCGAGCGAACAAAGGCCATTGTCCTTGACATCTACAGTCGAGCAAGCACGCATGCAAGTGAGTGACCTCATGTCGTGTTAAATACGTCAGTGCCTTTCCTGGACGCTGGTCCCTTCTCAGGAGGATACGCTCGTGCCCTCGTCGCTCGTTAAGCAGGAGCTGGACCCTTGCTGCTCTGGCTGCGAACTCTGCTTGGACCGAAGGCGCTGATGCCGACGGAGGCGGCTACCGGAGCCACGGGCGAGCCGAGCGATCACCTGCTGGAACGACCGGCACCACCACGTCTCCGTGCGGTACTTGATCGACCCGAAGCACCCGAACGAGCCTTCGTTGCGCCGGAACGCGTGCATGTGCACGTGGTCGATGCTGTTGAACGGCGGCGTGTGGAACGCGAACTTGTAGTCCTCGTCCTCTCCCTGGCTGCCGTTGCTCGCGCTCAGCGTCGGCGCCGAGGACGCCGGTGGCAGCTCCGACTGCGGCAGTTGCTGGAGCACGAGCGCCGCGACTTCTTTCATGCGGCCGAGCAGCTCCAGGTGGTCCTTCGTGAGCATGTTGACGTTGCGGATGTGGCAGCGCGGGACCACGAGGATGTGGGACTCCACGACGGGCGCCAGCGGCCGGAAGACGGTGATCTGGTCGTCCTCGTACAGAAAGTCTTCGTCGCGCGCGCGCAGGATGTCGCAGAAGCGGCAGCACACTACGGCCCCGTCGCGACTGTACTTGACGCCCTTGTGCTTCGTCGAGTACTCGCTGCGCGGGGACGAAGCGATCGAGCTGATCGAGCGGCGGCGCTGCAGTCGCGGCGCCGGGGACAGCTGCCCTCCGCGCATCACCTCCGTGTCCGACAGCGAATGCATGCTCGTCGCGGGCGACTCGAGCGCGAGCAGCGCCGTGTGCGGAGTCGCGCTGCCGTCGTTCTCGTCGTCGTCGTCGTCGTCCGCCACGCTGGTGGACGAGAAGCTGCTGTCGCCGCTCGGGGCTGCGTGACAGGGGCGGCGGAGGTGGTCGCTGTCTGTGTCATCGCTTCCGCTGCGCCGCTTGTCGCTCTGGCTGTCCTTGCCCTGCAGCAGACTGAGGCAGCGCCGGAGCCGCTTGCCGTGGCGGCTGCGCTGCTGCGGGGCGTCGGCCTCCCTGCGAGGGGGGGAGAGCGCGGGGGCGTGCATGTGTGTGTGTGTGGGGATCGTTGGTAGACACACGGGTGTGTATGCGTGACTGTGGGAGGGGGTGGCGATTCGCGAATGACGGCGGCGGCGGCGGCGTTCTGCGTCCTGGCGGGACGGTCGGTGTTCCAAGCAATGTGCTCCCCCGCTCAGCTCAGCGTGAGCTGTTTGCGACGGCAAACGCTGGAACGACTTGCTTTCAGTATGGTTTGAGACAGGGTACGGCACTGGCGGAAGGGAATGGTTTGGACGGTTGAGTTCGCGATTATTGAACGCGGGTGGGGTATGTAGTTATAGAGTGACTATTGGAGCTTGCAGCTAACTTCAAGATCTCGTATATAATCGAATATATTAGATAGTCGATCCATGTAATTGGACCGCTGCTCTGCACAACTGGCTCCCATACTTTTCGCAAGTCACTTTTAGCCGCGATGGCCGTGCTCAACCGAGTTATTGAGACGGAGCCGTCCGCTGACACAGCTGACACAAGCTGCAAGCTGAGGCAGGCGAGCGAGCGCTGGCAGCAGGTTAATCCGCGACAGCTTGCGCCTGCCTCACGCTTGAAGCTCTTTTGCAACGGAGAGCCGAAAGAGTCGCGCAATGCCGGGACGTGTACTGTGCGCTGCCAGCACAGCAACAAGCAACAAGCAACAAGCAACAAACAGCAGCGAACGACGGCGGGGGCAGCAGACAATCTATTGGTTTCGGATCCGCCCCCACGACGGAGAGCGCGTCTCACCAGAGCTCCGTGACGAGCTGGCCGGTCTCGAGCCACTGCATCACGCGCGCCTTCGCCTCGCGCTCGCTCGCGACACCCGACACCTCAGCGTGCGCCAGGAGCGACTCGGCGAGCGTCTGCTTCACGGCGCGGCCCATCGCCAGGCTGCCGCACACGAACATGTGCCCGTGCTCGCGCACGAGGTGGTCGACCACCAGCGCGCTCTGCTCCGCCAGCGCGTGCTGCACATACTGAGTGAGGGGTTGCGGTGGAGGACAGGCAGGCAGCACGCAGGCAGCACGCACAGGCAGAGAAGATTAGTCGTCGTCATCCATCAGAGCCCTGCAGGCACGGATCGACACACGCGCACGTACGCGTTTGGGCTGCTGCTCGTTGCTCGAGAACTCGACGTGCAGCTCGTCGAGCACGCCCGCGGCGAGCGCGTCCTGGATCTCGTCGCCGTAGAGAAAGTCGACGGCGGGCGACCGGCAGCCGTAGAAGAGGTACGCCTTGCGATGGCGGCCGCCCACGTCCGTCAGTTCCGCCTCCTCTTCGCGCTCGTGCTGCAGGTCCTGCAGGAACGCGCGGAACGGCGCGATGCCCGTGCCGGCGCTCACGAGCAGGATCGGCCGCCGGTTCTGCCGCGGGAAGACGAACGACGAGCGGAAGAACGCCGCGCGGACCGTGTCGTGGCCGGGCTCGAGCGCCGCGAGGTAGCTCGAGCAGCGCGGAACAGGCTGCGCCGCGCGCTTCTTGAGTCCGAGCGTGAGCGAGACGCGGTCCGGGAAGAACCGCCGCGAGGACGACACCGTGTAGTACCGCGGCGCGTTGCGCGGCGCGAGTTCGAAGAACGCCGCGAAGCTGAGCCGGAGCGACGGGAACCGGTCGAAAACGTCTGTCACACTCACCGCGCTGCTTCGAGCGCAAGAAGAAGAAGATCGCGGGGACAGACAGCCAGACACGTGCATCGAAAGACCACACACGGCGGATGGTCAGTCCGAGCGAGTCCGAGCACCAGTGTAGAGAGCAAAAGGAGGAGCAGAATGATGGCACGCACCGCTCCGGATCGGCCGTCGCGATCGCCTCGAGCGCGTTCGGCATGCTGAGCGCGCCGACGTCGCTGGCGTCCGAGGCGAACGCCGCGAGGCTCTTGAGGAAGCCTGGCCGCGGCGGTGAGACGAGGTCGAACGACCACGTGAGCGCGTCACGCACGGAGCCGATCTTGGCGAACGGCTGCTCCACGAGCGACTGCCGGACGGGAGTCGACGCGTCATCGCCACTCTCGTGGCTGCTGAGCGGCGCCGCGGTGAAGAGCAGGTCCGGGTCCACTCGCAGGTGCGCGAGCATCCGGTCGACCACCGACGCGTCGTTGGGCACGAAGACCGCGATGTTGGACGCGTCGTCGCCCACGTAGTTGCGCTGGAACTCGCCCACATGCAAGTCGATGTGCCGCACGGAGCGCTCCCAGTCGTCCTTGGTGCGGTGCGGTGCGCTGACGAGCCCGTTCTCGGCGATCTCGAAGACTGCGAGGTCGTTCTCAAGCAGCAGCGCCTGCTGCTCCGGTGACAGCTCGGCGCTGGTGAAGAAGCGCACGAGGTGCTTCGGCTCGGGTTTGCTCGGTCTGGTCTGCACGCGACCGTCGGCGAGGTCGAGCAGGCTCATTTCGTACTCCAGCAGCTTCTCCTGCAGACAACCAACCACGACAGACTCCAGTGAGACCATCTGACGCACGTTCTCAAAGGAAGCTGGAGTGGCTCGCGTAGGCACCTGGTAGACGAGCAACACGCAGTTGGGGCAGTCCAACTTGCAGCACTCGTCGTCCTCGGGCTTCAGCGGCGGCGCCAAGCGCTCGTATCTCGCCACGCGCGGCGGCTGCGAACCGCGAGCCGCGCCAAACGCTGCTGAGCCGCATGGTCTCATCTCTGTCATACACACACAGGCACGCGCGCACCTGACTTTGTCGGCGCTTGAGCGCCATCTCACGCTCGAACGCCAGGAACGCGTCCATGCCGTCGCTCGCGAAGCCGCGACGCCCGAGAACCGCCGATGCCGATGTCAGCGCGGTCGCGGAGGCTGGAGCTGAAGCCGACCCGCCATGGAAGACGGCGCCGCACAGGCAGCGCAGCGAGTGCGGCGGTCGTCGCGGCCGGAGGCGCAGCAGCATCGTCCTCCTGCAAGCGAGGCACTCGAGGTCTCTCGTACGTCATCCATCAATATGCCCTATATCAGGCACACTTTCTCCCTATTTGTACCCTGTTACAGATAGGGAGAAAGTGGCTGGGTCAGCAAGTTCACTGTTACAGACACTTGCTGACCCAGCCAGTCATTCCAGCACGAGCGAGACATGAAGCGCAAGGCTGGCGGCGTGCTGCGCGGCGGCCGGGCGGCCTCGAGAGACAGCGCGACGCTGGCGGCGATTGCAGTGAGCGCCACCGCTGGCGCGGCGGAGGAGCGCACGCGTGACACCACCAACCTCTTCGTGCACCGCGAGACGCTGCGGTGCGCGGAGCAGACCCGGTGCCGCGCCTGCTGCTACAAGATCGTGCTGTACGGGCGCGAGGGGCTGCTGCCGAACGTGCGACCGGAACTGTGCCCTCGCATCGCTGCACAGGAAAGCAGTAGCGCCAACGCATCAAACGAACAAACAGGCGCCAGCATCGGACTCTACGACGCGAGCCGCGTGCGGCGCATCCTCACGGTCGGCGACGGCAACTTCTCGTACTCGCTCGCGCTCGCGAACGCGTTCAAGAGTGTATCGGCTGACGCAGAGACGCGCGTGGAGCTCGTGGCGACCTCCCACGAGAGCCGCGACACGATCCTTGAGACGTATCCGGACGGCGAACGCATCCTCGGCAAGCTGCACGCGATGAAGGAGCACGTGCAGGTGCTCCACGAGGTGGACGCCACGAACGCCGCGCAGATGCAGGCACTCGGAAAGTTCGACTGCGTCATCTGGAACTTCCCGTGCGTGCGCGCTCCGCGCGGCGAGGACGGCCAGAACCAGGAGATGGAGACCAACAAGCAGCTGCTCGCAGACTTCTTCGCGCACGCGGGCGAGCTGCTCACGGCGACTGGCGAAGTGCACGTGACGCACAAGACGAAGGCGCCGTTCGGCCAGTGGGGCATCGAGAGCATCGCGGAGAAGCAAGGGCTGCGCCACGAGCGCTCGGTCGTCTTCGACCGGTGCCTCTACCCTGGCTACTCGAACAAGAAGGTGCTCTCGAAGGGCTCGTTCCCCATCTGGGACTCGCAGACGTTCGTGTTTGTTCCCGCGAGTCGCGCGGAGACGGAAGAGAGCGTCGACGGAGCGAGCGACGTCGAGAGCGCCGACCCGATCGTGCCCGTGACGGCGGACGTGCTGAAGAAGTTGTACCTGCTGCTGTCGCCGACGATCCAGGACCGTCTCGACGCTGGGTCGAAGCACAAGAAGCGGAGGACCAGCAAGCAGAACCACGTTGTCGTCACAGGACCCGGCGGTGGTGATGCCGACGCCAAGAGCGCCGCTGCCACAGGTGACAAGTCCAAGCACGCGGGCGGGAAGAAGGGGCCGCAGACGACGGAGAAGCGCAAGCGAGCGCCGCAGCCGCCTGGCAAGTTTGGCCACCACAAGAAGCAGAAGCTCCGCAGCAAGAAGTGATTCGAGAGTTGGGCGTCCTCACCCGATAGAGCGATAGAGCACTGCGCATGATGTTCCCTTTGCACATGACTACATTACATACACGTCTCAGGCGAAGTTCTTGAGCGACGACAACGGATCCTGCGCGTAGTAGCGAGAGCTGCGACCCGAGTCCGTCGACTGCGGCGACGCGTCCACGTGCACCTTCAGCCCGAGGTACCTGGATATCGACGCTCGGGAGAACGCGTCCATCGCGGCCGCCATCGCTTTGCCCGTCTTCCCGTCGCGGCTTCTCCTCCGCCGGCGGTAGAACGCTTGCAGCCGCGTCGCGGCGCGCGAAAGCGTGTGCACGCCGACAAGAACGAAGATCCGATCGTCCGACACGACTCGGAACTTGTCGTGCGGAGTCGTGATCACAATCGGCAACTCGACGTGGTGTCCGGGGCCGAGAGACTGCGTCGAGTTGCGGTAGACACCGAGGCATGTGCCGCTGTAGGTGCCCGAAGCGAACGCGTCAAACACTTCGCCGTACGAGCATCCGTTCTGGTGATCCAGCAACGAGAACGTCAGTCACAATGGCGAACGCAGCTACACCTACAGCTGTAGCTCGGGAAACGTACTTGGAGATGGCGCGGAACAGCTACGGTGGAGATCACACCCGTGCACCGGGGTCCGCCAACCAACTGCCGGATGATCTTGTGGATCGACGGGTTGAAGAACGTCTGCCACGCGAGCACAGCGAGAGGTCAGCAGTTCGAGCACGCATCCAGCAGAGCGCCGGCAGTCAGGTTCGCACCTGAACCACCATGTTCTCGCACAGCTCTGGATGAAGCAGTCGGCCAGACATGTAGAGCGGGATGCCGAAGATTGCTTTCTCCGACTTTTGCTGCAGCGTGTCGTGACGCAGAATGTAGTGCCAGAAGTGCTCGGAGTCGCCGTCACTCGATCCAGCGCGCGCTCTCTCCTCGCTGCGGCTGTTCGTGGCAGTGTTGAGCGAGTTCGATGGCTCGCTGAGGTTCCGGATCTGGAACGACATCCCCATGAACTTGGAGTTGGACTCGTCGGAGAGCTCCGTGATGGTGAAGATCTTAGAGAAGTCCATCTTGAGTTCCACCAGCATCGTCGTGAAGATGGCTTCCGCGTCCACGATGCTCGAGTCCAAGTCGGCGTCGATCTCTCCGGTCGACGATGACTCGGAGCTCGTTCGCTTGCCGAGCACGATGACAGCGGCGGCCGCTTTCGCGCCAGCGCGCTGGAGCTCGCTGTAGATCAGCGGACTGCCCTGTATGTAGTACTTCAGGCAGCATACCGCAAACACGCATCCGATGTCAGTACTTTCGGCATCGCCCGCAGACCCAGACGAGCAAGTGTACGTACGACATTCGTGAACACCGACAGCGTCTGCATGAAGACCGGAGATGGCTCCGCTGCGTCAATGATCGTGATCGGCGGGTGGTACTTTGCGTGCGCAGCCCTCAGCGGAATGATGAGCCACTGCAGACTCGCCAGCGAGTCCTCGCCCAAGAAACTGCACACTACAATGTGTCTCGGGTCCAAGAGCACGGTAAGCGACGGGGAGTCCAGCACTTGCGGGATATCGGAGATTGATATCCGCCGTGAGCGCTGGGAGTGGAAGTCGAGGCCAGACATGGAGCTGTCGTACGGGTTCCCGGTGCTGAAGGCTCGGTTCACGTGCCTGAAGTTGAGGGCCAGAGATTCCAGCGAGCGGTCCTGAAGAACGCACAGACCACTCGGGTCAGCTTTGCTCGTTCAAGCGAAGAAAGTTGGCTGACTTGCTGTCTCTCGTGACGTACCACCATCACAGACTCGGCGATCGCAGCCGTGTGCTGCAGACACACACCATAACAGATCAGGTTAGCTGGGTCTGATGACTACATGACTCCTCGATCACACAGGATACGCACAATGAGCTGCCGCTTCTGAATCGCCGACTGCGCACCGCCCTTGTCCACATCGGTTGAATAATGAGGCGTCGTCATCGGCGCGTATGCTGTCATGCTTCTTAGTTCGTTGTCGTCCGGGCTCTCCAAGTCGTGCCGAGTCGCCACGAACGTGTCCGCGAGCGGGTTCAATATCGTTGGCACTCCGCTTCGACGACTCGGATTCTCGTGACCGTCTTCATCGAGACAGATGCCGTGCTTGACAACGTGCGCAAAGTCATCTGCGATGACATAGCACTGCATCCACTCGTTCATGATGAGGCTTTGTCCCGGGTTTAGCAGGACGCGCGACTCACTCGCGTATTGCGAGTCGAGGGTGTCGTTTGTCGAGAACACAACCTCCACGGCGATCAGCACCACGTTGCCCGACGTCTCGCGGAAAATCTCCAACGATGCACTCGCGAACGTCATTCCAGCGTACCTCTGAAACAGTTGAGCAGAAAGCAGCACAAGTAGCGCGATGAGACCGAGTTCAGGCCGCAGATCGAGCTGCGTACTTCGGTTCGTGTCGTACCTTCGACAGATGAATGAGATACATCTCCTTCGCTGCCCCTTCGTAGTACTCTCGCAACCACGCCTTCGACTTCACATCGCCCGCAGACTCGCCGTTCGATAGGTCGTTCTCGCTCAGTGACGAGAGTCGAAGGTTCGAGTCAGCGCGCGTCGCTTTCGCCCTGAGGGACATGAACGGCTTGGCAACTTCCGCGTGCGCTTTGCTGTCGATTGACAGGCTGCTGGACAAGTTCGCGAGCATCGTCGAGACGCCGTGCGAGAGCGCGCTCTGAGCCAGCGTCCCCATCTTGATCGCATTCTCGCAAACCACGTCGTCTCGGTGCACGCCAGCAGCGAGCATGTGCCGCGCGCTCTCGGCTTTCAGCACCATAATCAGGAACCGCATCGAGGGGCTGCATCAACACACATATGAATATGTGCTACCACATCATCGACTCCGTCGAGCACAGCACTACGCACCCGCAGAAGCGTTTCGCAGCGAGAACACGCATGATGTTCATCGCGTCTTCGTTCGCCGGGTCGTTCGACAGTTTGTTCGGGAACACGAAGATCGCCTCGGCGTCTCGAGCGAGCGAGCGCTCGAGGTCTTCTGTGCGGGTCGGGTTGCCAGCCACGTACGTGACTCGAGCAGCAAAGATGGGGTCTGCCTTGAGCTTCGCGACGAGCCCTTTCGTGAACATGGACTTGCGGTCGCCGAGCACCACTGCGTGGAGCTGGTCTCTGTCCTGATCCGACGCGTGGTCCTCGTGAAAGAGCTCTCGTAGAATGGCCGACAGCTGCGCGAACGACGGGTTCCCGATCACGAGGACGTGCTTCGAGTCCGGCTTGGGTTTGTACGGAGGGTTGCCCACCTGCCGGAGCTTGTACAAGTTGATCAGGTTCTCGATCTCCATCGAGAACAGAATGATGCCCATGACGATGAACATGATAGCGAGGAGCCGACTCAGCACGGTTTTCGGCGCGTTGTCGCCGTACCCGACTGTCCCCAGTGTCTGCATCGTGCCACCCACCACACGGGGATCACGAAGTTCCAGCACCGACGAGCGTCAGCGCATAAGTTCAGCCCCACTCCAAGGTAGAGTGCTGCACCACACGTACCACGACCGTAAAGTAGAACGAGAACATGATCGACCACGTCTCGCTCTGGCACTCGGTCTGGTTGCGGCTCACGCTGCCGTCGTCGCAGGTGTAGAGGTGGGCGAAGCCGTTGTTGAGGAAGAACGGCATCTCGCCGAGCGTCTCGAGGAAGAACATGACGGAGGCTCCGACAGCGATCATGAGGAAGATCTTGATGCCGAGACGCACCATCATCCAGCCCTTCGTCGAGCGCGGGACGTGCGTCTCCATCTCCACGTAGCTCCGGAGGATGAAGACCGGCCGCATGATGGAGAAGTCGAGCCACGTGCGGCTCACGAACCCGTCCACGAGCTTCGTCGGACCGAAGCCGACGTGGAAGTGCGACGCGATGCTCAGCGCCTCGAGCACCGTGAGCGGCGAGACGCAGTAGAGCAGCTTGTAGCGCGCCGCGAAGAACCGCACGACGTCGTCCACGAGTGCCACCACATACAGCAGCGTCACGACGTAGTAGCCGGTCTCGGACACCTGGTATGATGAGCAGCGCGCTGTCGTGACGCCGAAGATGAGGAACGACACCACGAGCTGCACGGGTCGGTTCTGCGCAGGACACGCACGACCGCGAGTCAGACATCCTCCTCGCCCTCCCCGTACACACACAGTGCAGCACGTTACAATGACGGCGGCCTGGCGCGACGTGCGCGCCCAGCGCCGCAAGCGAAGCGAGAATCCGATCTCCGCGCCTCGCAGCGCGCGCCGCTGGCGCTGGGAGCAGAGCGTCCAGGCGCCGGCCGCGAGCAGCAGCCCCACGAGGATGTAGGCGGCGTAGAGCACCTGCTCTTGTGTGTGGGCCCAGCTGGCCACGCAGCGCGGCACGTCGGCGTAAGCGGCCTCGTAGGCGGCGGCGTCGCCCTCGAACGCGAAGCGGTTCACGCAGATGAGCCCCATGGCGCTCAAGGTGCGTTGTGACGGTGTGCGCGCGAGGCGACAAGCCAAGGTGGCTGACTAATTCTCGCACTTAATCGGGTGGAGTTTCAGTTAATTTACAAATTCCAAGTTAACAAGATCGCACTTGACCGAGAGTCTGTGCGTTTGTATGCGAGTAGTGGCGGACCAAGAGACATGGTTCCGCACCGTCTGCCGCGATTGCAGATGCTCCAAGCTCAACGTGCTCGACAACGCCGACGTCTTTGTAGAGCGCAATGGCAATCATGGCGTCAAGCACACGCGCTGGACTCGCTAATGGAAGCGCACCCTCCATGGGTCCGTGTGTGTTTATCCTGCAAGATGGCTGCAAGACGCAGTTTCTGTCTCTGAGCGTCACCTCGCACTTCCTACTGTCGAGCGCAAGGAAAGCGCCTCGTGCACAGCACGACACCTCCTCTGATCAACTGCCCTTGACAATCCTACTTCGACACTAGCACACGCACACAGCTCTGGCAAGGATGTAGCGTTGAGACAGGTCAAGACACGGATACAAGGAGATCTGTGCTTGGTTTAGATTCGCCATGACCGTGGTCATCTGCTCTTCCGCGGTACGACTGACGCAAGCCCAAGGCAATGGTGGCAAGCGACAATATGATTCCACGGGATAAGGAGGACAGCAGGAGCAGCAACCGAGGAGCGTGACGCCGACACTAGCGCCGACAATCGCACTCCCTTGTTCGCTCTCTGCTACGTCTTCCAAAACCATACATATACACGCACACGCACATACAAACACGCACACAAATATACATGCACTCGTCTTTCTGGTCGGCAGGGTAGGCATCGGGAACGCAGGGCTGCGCGCACCACCTTCACTCCGCTGTGCTCCAAAAGCTGAAAAATCGCGAATGAGCTCAGAGGCAAGGAAATTGCAGCTTCGATTGGTTGGCTCCGGTTGGCTCTCCCCCAAGTACGATAGCGGTTCTGTGTGACCTCTTCTAAGTACGTTTCGACTCAGATACTGTATCCAGCTCAGATCATGACTCCTGGTGAAGTCGTCGAAGCGGTCGTCGACGTCGCCGGCGCCGATGCACGCCCCGCGAAGCGCGTGCGCTTCAGCACCATCGTGTCCTCGAACGACGTGACGCACCTCGCAATCGGTGCGTCGCAATGCTACTGCTTTTGCTTCTGCACCTATTCATTCTGGGCTGCGCAGTCGCCGTCGCGAACGACAGCAATGAGCAAGACGCAGCGCTCTCGGGCGATTTCTTCGCTCCGCACTTCACGTACCACGCGTTCGGCACGGAAGAGACGGTGTTTGGCTACGAGGAGCTGCGCATTGCCGTGCTCTTCAGTGCCTACGACTTCGGGGCGTGTCTCGACCTGCAGTTCGCGCAGCAGGAGCCCGGGTACGCGGCCGCCGCCTTGGGCGTTGCACTGCGTGCTGCATCATGTAGAGGAGGCTGACGCGTGGCTGAGTCCCGTCTAAAGCGCAGATGACGTGCTGGAGAAGATCTCGCCGTCCCTGCCGAATGGCTTCACGCGCGACCGCGTCGAGTTCGAACAGCGAGTGCGCGACGCGGCGCAGAGCTTCGAGCCTCTTGGCACGCTTGTGAGCTCGTACTCGAAGCAGATCGGCGACCGCGAGCGCCACTTTGAGATCTACGAGGTGCCGCTCGATGGCGACGACGCTGCTCAGAAGCTCCATGCGAACTTGCAGACGATGGCGCTTTGGCTCATCGAAGGCGCCGACAGAGTCGACGTCACAGATCCGCGCTGGGTCGTGTACATAACGTACGAGCACTCGGCGGCGAGCGGTCAGAGCGCGTTTGCTCCTGTGGGCTACGCCACGCTGTTCAAGTTCACGAACCCACTCGGCCGCAAGGTGTCAACCACCGGCGAGCAGATGAACGAGACGCACCGCATCTGCCAGGTGCTGGTGTTCCCTACCCATCAGCGCCAGGGCCACGGCGAGCACCTCGTGCAGTGCATCTGGCGTCGCGCTGTGGCGAACGCGAGGGTGTTCGAGCTGACGGTCGAAGACCCGGTGCCGGCGTTCTCACAGGTGGGCGAACTTGGTGCTGGCGATGGCACTGACTGTGTTGGTAGTCGTCACTGAGACTGACGCTGGGCTACTTGCGTGTTGCAATGGCCTGTCGACAGCTGCGCATGCTGGTCGACGTGAAGAACTGCGTTGAGCGCGGGTTCTTCTCGCTCTCGCCGAGCGAGGCGAGCGCCAGTGACTCGCTATCCCCTGCCCAGGGCACCGGGAGCCTGCAAGCAGCCGACATCCGCGCCGTGCAAGAGGTGCGTTCACATCGCATTGTGCCGTTCGAAGGCGGTCACTCGCTCACGCACGTTGGTTCCTAGGCGCTCAAGATCACGCAGAAGCAGGTGCATACGTGCTACGAAGTGCTCAAGTTGCGGTTCGTAGACCGAGCCGACGCCGAGCAGCTCAGGAAGTACCGACTGGAAGTCAAGAAGCGACTCTTCAAGCTGCACGCAGAGGAGCTCGAGGGAATGGGCAGCGCCGAGCGGCGCAAAGCGTTTCTCGAGACCGAGTTCCAGGCGCTCGACACGCAGTACTCGAAGCTGCTAGCGAAGCTGTGAGAGACGAAGCTAAACCCTAGCTAAACCCTATTTCGTACTTACTCGAAACGTTTGATTGAGAAGGTCGATCGCCATCAGCAGCGTCAACGCGACGCACTTGCCGAGACGCCAGGCGCGAGCAGCAGCATGAGCGGCGCGCTGGACCTCAAGGCGCACTACGAGCTGCAGGAGAAGATCGGCATGGGCGCGTTCGGCGAGGTCTTCAAAGCCGTGGACACGCGCTCGGACGAGGTCTGCGCCGTCAAGATCGTCGACCTCGAGCGTGCCGGCGACGAGATCGACGACGTGCAGCAGGTGCGCACGAGGACGGGAGCTGCGTCTCATTAGTATGGGACACTTGATGACTCAGTGCTATTGTGCGCAGGAGATCGCGGTGCTCTCGCAATGCGCGTGTGAGCAGCTGACCAAGTACATTGGCTCGTTCATCCAGGGCACGCAGCTCTGGTGCGTCCTCGTGGCGTTGTCAGCGCCGGCGCTGGGTCAAGTGCGTGTTGTTGTATCTGACACTGCGTATGTGACGACAGGATCATCATGGAGTACTTGGCGGGAGGCTCGGTGCTGGACATCATGGAGTCGGGGTGCGTGATCGATGTGCGGGGTGTGTACCTGTGAATTGGCTGGGACCTAACACAGCAGGAACGTCGGCGCTGCAGCCCGCTGGAAGAAGCGTACATCGCGATCGTCTTGCACGAGCTGCTGCGCGGCGTGGCGTACCTGCACTCGGAGAAGAAGATCCACCGCGACATCAAGGCGGCGAACATCCTCCTCAGCGGCGACGGCCACGTCAAGCTCGCAGACTTTGGCGTCACGGGGCAGCTCACGGACACGGTCACGAAGCGCAACACGGTGGTGGGCACGCCGTTCTGGATGGCGCCGGAGGTGATCCAGCAGTCGGAGTACGACTCGAAAGCCGACATCTGGTCGCTCGGCATCACGGCGATCGAGATGGCGAAAGGCGCACCGCCGCTGTCCAAGTGCGTGTCTGGTCGCGCTGCTGGCTGCTCTATGACTGGACGATCGACTCGCTCACTCACTCGGCTGGTCTGTGCGCAGCATCCACCCGATGAAAGTGCTGTTCATGATCCCCAGCAACGATCCGCCGGTGCTGGAGGGAGAGTTCTCGGCCAAGTTCAAGGACTTCGTCGCTCAGTGTCTGCGGAAAGCGCCGTCGGAGCGGCCGACGGCTGCCGAGCTGCTCGAGCACCCGTTCATCCGCTCTGCGAAGCACATCTCGAACCTCCTGGATCTGCTGGAGCGGAACCAGATCGCGTCGTCGGACCGCGAAGACGGGTTCGCCAGCAGCAGCATTCGGGCTGGAGGAAGCCGGAGCGTGTTCACGGACCGCGACAGCGCTGCGAGGAGTAGCTGTACGAGCGTGTTTGGTGCTTCAGGTGGACATGACACCGTCACTCCCGCTTCCCGATCCGCAGCTTCAGCAGCCGAGCTGACGAACCATCGAGGCGACGATGGAAACGACACAGATGGACGAGCAGAGGTCGACCAGTTCGCCTCCAGCAAAGTGCACGCGCGCGCCAAGTCCACGGTGGTCGACAGCGGATGGGACTTCAACACGATCCGCATCTCCTCGACATCGGCGGCAAACGCAGCGGGGTCGTCCGCCTCGACGGCAGCGGATGCGCACGCGATCTCGTCCGCGACGTTCCTACCGCCTCCGAGCAGCAGCGCATCTCCAGCTCTAGGCGAGCGCGAGCGTGCTGAATCGGACGAAGAAGGAGAATTTGCAGCGCCAGCGCAGGTACGCCGAAGCGACGGCGAGGACGACGAAGACGACGAGATCGTGGACGAAGACGCAGAAGCGTTCGCGAACATCGTCAAGCCGGCAGTTCTCAGCGTCATGAGCGGCGAGTTGGATGCCGAGACGGTCGAGGACGAGGAGGCGCTGAAGGTCCGCGAGGATCTGCTGCTCGACTTCCTGTACGCGTTCGAGTGCCTGACCGCAGAGAAAGGTCTGCTGAGCAAGGTCCTGGACAGTCTGTTAGTGAACGGCTCGCAGCAGTCGTGAGCGCGTGCGTCTGAGCCAGTGGCGCGCGTAGAGGATGGAATGGACTCGCGTGTTCACATTCTTTCTTCGACCCGAGAGTCGTTCGGCTCACGCCACGTTGGCTAGCGGCGTCAGACGCTCCCTGTCGCGCGCTCCAAGAGGAGAATCGGCTGGTCGCCTGTGTGCACGGATCTCGTCCCTGGCTGGCAGCATCAGCGCACGTCGCTTCGATCGCTGGTTACCCGAGCAAGTTCGCGCCTTCGTCGCCCCAGCGGCTCTTCGGCTTCTTGCGCTGGCTGCGCAGTCCGAGGAACGCGCAGAGTGCCACGAGTCCGAGCAGAATCGACGCCGAGAGATACTGCGAAGCGGAGAAGCGGTCCGCCGGAGCACCTGACGAGAGCAGGTCGGACGACGCGTGCTCCTTCGGAGCGCTGCAGTCGCGCGGCGTGCGGCCGAACGCGATCGCGCTCTCAAACTCCGCGAGCGTGCACAGCGCTGCTCAGATTGTGACACGATAAGCAGACACGAGTCAGCGTATCAAGAACGCGGCAGACCGACACGCTACGCAGCGCAGCACTCACTGTCTTTGCAGTCCGGGATCTGCACGGGCTTGCCCTGGAAGAGCATGCGCACCGCGAACGACTCCGTCTTGAGCTTGTAGACCTCCATCGTGAGCATCCCGGCGTACGGCGTCCACTTGCCATCCCAGTTCTCCTTCACGACCGCCGCCATGAACGGCATGATCGTCGAGTCGTGACCTGGTGGTGCACGACGAGTGAGCAGAGCAAGAATCAGTGACATAGCCTCTTGCAACAAGCAGAGCGGATCGTACCCATCGTGAGCGCAAACTTGGGAGCGTCCGACTCGCCCTTCACCAGCGCGTCGAGGCGCGTGACAATCTCGCTCATGAGCGGCTGCATCGCCACCTTGGCGAACCACGAGTCGTTGTACGTGTAGTACAGCTGCTGGCGGACCTCCACTTCGTGGAACACGCGCGTGAACTTGTCCTCGTCGATGCCGGTCGGCAGCGGGAGGTCGTTGCAGCGCGCCGTGCTGAGGCACTCGAGCGCAGAGTCCCACGAGAAGTTCCCCACGATGTCGGAGAACTCGCGCGCGGTCTTGATCTGCGCCGCGTCCGTCGTGTGCTTGATGAACGCCGGCGACGAGTTCGAGAGGTTCCCGATGAACCCCATAAGCGGGCAAATCTTGTCGTTCGCGTTCACGTGGTCCGTCGAGTAGTCGGCCACGTTCCAGTTCAGCATGTGGTCGATGCTGCGCGAGAGGCTGCCGTCGGGCGGGAAGATCCCGTCGATGAGCGCCTGGCCGGAGCCCAGCGTCCGCTCCTGGTCGTCACTGGCGGAGCAAGAAGAGCAAGTCTGTGAGTGAATCATCTGAGATCGAGAAGCGCGCTGTGTGTACACTGTCGCCCCACCTGCGGAGGTAGAACTGGTCCAGAGGCAGTTGCTGCTCCACACGACAAAGGACTCGAGCATCACGTCAGAACGCGCGCGCTGGCACATTGCGACGCCATAGACGCACCGAGAGATTCGCGTGCGGGAAGAGCTTGAGCGGCCCGTCGCCGACGTACGCGTCGCGGAGGATACTGCAGCCAGGCATGCCGGTCATCAAGTCCGTCAATCAGTCGGTCTCTCTGACTGTCTCACCCTGGAGAGAGCACTGCATACGCACAGTCCGTTCTTGAGGTGCTGCTGGCGACCGAGCGGCAGCAAGCCGCCCACGACGCAGTTGCCCGGGAGGATGTTCTGTCCGTCCATGTAGCTCTTGCGGTAGAGGCGGCCGAAGCCCGACTCCGGGTTCGAGCCAATGTTCTGGTTCTGCGGTAGGGAGATCGTCAGCTCTGGTGCGCTGCGGCCTTGCGAACAGGACGCGTGTGCGCACCGAGACGGACGTCGTCGTGCAGTTCCACTGGGCGTTCATCGGGTTGTGCTTGGGGTTGTCCCAGCAGAAGAGCCGCGCGTACGGAGCGCGAGCCCCGTGGCGCGCGATGATCTGCTCGAGTCGCGCAGAGTGTGAGGAGAAGCAGCCGCCGCCACCTTAGCAAACTCGTGCGTTTCAGGAGGACGCACCTGCACTTGCTCGAGTGACGCCACGCGCGCCGCCTGCTCGGCGCTCAGCGGCTGGATCGCCGTGGCGTCCATGGCCGTGAGGTCGTTGCAGTAGGCGTGCGGCTGCCAGCCGTCGTACGGGCCGGCGAGCGTCTCGCGGGCGGCGACGGCGGCCACGAGCGCGAGCGTCAGGCGCAGCATCTCTCTGCTGGGATCCCCTTCTGGATGACTCCGATTAATAAGTGGCCAACACTGAGATTGAAGCACGTTTTGGGCGTTTCACGAAGCATAGTGAACTCAAGTCAACGGTTTGAGTGGCTTGGTTCTTGTAAGCGGCACGATCCGCACTTACACGGGTTCAGCAGACTTAGGCGAGCAGGTAGGCTACACTCGACAAAACGCAAATTATGTTTGAATACTGAACTCCAGTCTGAATATTTTCGGCCTTTATCATGCGTTATGTAGTAGCGACAAAACCGAGGGAAGAGTCGTTTCTCCGTTCTTCGCAACTCAGTGCGGTCGGTGCCCGTGGACGTGCTCGTGCAGCATGAGCGCAACTGCGGCAGCGGCCGAGAGCGACCGCGAGCGCGAGGCCGCGTTCCTGCGCGCGGACCTCGAGCGCACGCAGCGCGAGCTGCGCCAGGTGCAGGAGTCCTTCGACGAGTACACGCAGTCGAGCCACGAGCTGGAGCAGGAGCTCGAGCAGGAGCTCGCGCGCGCCGAGGCCAAGGGCTCGCTGCTCAGCGGCCGCGCACAGCAGCTTGAGCGCGACCTCGCGAGCGCGCGTGAGAAGCTCGAGAGCGCGCTGCTGCAGGCGCACAAGTTCGAGCGCGAGCTCGGCGCGCTGCGCGAGGAGCTGGCGCTCGCGCTCGAGGCCAAGCGCCGGCTCGAGCAGGAGCAGGACGACCTCGTCACGCACGTGCGCATCCTGCAGGCGACGGAAGAAGATCTGCGCCACAAGATGGAGCGCGAGATGGAGGAGAAGGTCTTCCTCGTGAGCGACCAGGAGGAGCTCCAGCGCGAGCACGAGCTCGCGGCCGAGCGCTTCCGCACAGAGATCGTCGACCTCAAGTCCGAGCTCTACGCACTGCAGCAAAAGGTCGACGACGACGACGATGACGACGACCCCAACGACCACCCGATGCGCCGCAGCGCGGGAAAGTTCATGATGGAGATCGACAGCTTCGGCGCCAGCGCTCTCGGGCTGGCAGAAGCCAGCGGGAACGGCACTTCTGCCAGCGCTGCAGCTGCTGCGTCCAGTGCCAACGAGGGCGGCGGCGACGACGACGACGAGATGTACATGCCGCGCCGCTCCACGGTGCACGAGCGCGACGTGGAGAGTCAGGAGGTCCTCATCGAGTCGCTGCAGCGAGAGATCGAAGTGCTCTCTGCGCGCGCGCAGGAAGAGACGGAGGCGCGCGAGCGCTTGGAGGCCGAGCTGATCCAGATCCAAGACAGCGTGGCACACGTGGAGTCGATGGAGAGCGAGATGCTGGAGCTGTCGGACGAGGTGATCGCGAAGGCGCAGGAGATCCGGAAGCGCGACCTGGAGGTGCGGCTCTCGTCGGTCGGATGTGGGACCGATGAGGTGTAGTAACGCGTTTGTGTGGTGGCTCTGCATCCTCTCAGATCCAAGGGTTCCAAGAGCAGATTCGGAGCATGAAGCTTGATCTCGCGACGCTGACCCAGTCCAGTTCGGAGCAGTCTGCGACGTGTGAGGAGCTGCGCGGACAGGTCAGTGAGAAGCTAGCAGAGATCGACAGTCTCCGCCATGCGGTCAGCGACGCCGAGGCGCGATGCAACGAGCTGTCGGAGAACGAGATCCGCTTGGCAAGTCGGCTGGAAGGCGAAGTAGAGCTTGTGGTGAGTCTGCGGGGGCAGCTGCAGGAGCTGGCGACAGGGCTAGAGGAGGAAGCGCGGCTGCGGAAGGAGCTGGAGAACCAGATCCAGGCGAGCAGGAGCGAGATCAGCCAGAACCGACAAGAGGTGAAGGATCTGCAGGACGAGAACGTCGCGCTGCGCGACCAGCTCGAGAGCGCGACGAGGAAGGCAGCAGAGCTCGAGAGGCTATCGAGCATTTCGACCGCGTCAACCTCGTCGACGACGTCAGGCGAGTCGGTGCCAAGTGCGGCGGGCGATCCAGACGCGCATCGGCTTCTCTTTGAGCTCCAGTCGCTGCGCGGCAAGCTCAACTCGCTGAACGCCGAGAACGCGCGGCTGCGCAACCAGGAGGGCATGTCGGCGGATGTCGTCTCGAACAAGAAGATCTCGGCGAACTTGCTCACGATCAACTACACCGGCGAGCAGCTGGCGCGCAAGTACCTGGTGGAGCGCGCGCGCAATGCGTCGCTGCTGTCTCGCCTGCAGACAGTGTGCGGCAACATCCAGGTGTTCTGTCGCGTGCGGCCCGTGATCTACGAGGAGCTGCAGAAGTCGTGGGGCTCTCGGCTAGCCGTGAACGTGATCAACCACTCGGACGTGGCGGTGATGGACATCAAGGCAGACCGCGTGTTCTCGAATGAGGAGCGAACGATCGACGGAAGCATCGACGCGCTGGCGCTCGAGTCGCTGGAGAGCGGCGCGTCGTGGAAAGTGTTCACGTTCGACCGCATTCTCGGGCCGGAGGAGACGCAGAACGACGTGTTCCGCGAGGTCGAGCCGATCGCGCAGTCGGTCGTCGAGGGATTCAAGGCGTGCATCTTCGCGTATGGCCAGACCGGGTCCGGGAAGACGTACACGATGGAAGGAACAGAGAGCGATCCAGGGCTGAACTACCGCGTGGTGCGCCACATCTTTCAGTCGATCCAGCTGCGAGGGTCGATCTACAACCCCGAGCTGGATGGGGACGCTGCTCATGACTCGGGCGAGAGAGACCCGGAGGCAGAGGACGATGTCGATATGGTGGACAGCCGCGACGACAGCAGCGGCGACGCGAGCAATCTGTGCTACCAGGTGCAGGTCGGCGTGCTCGAGATCTACAACGAGACGCTGCGCGATCTCATCAGTGTCGACAACTCCAAGTCGCTGGAGATCCGACACGACAGCGAGACGGGCGACATCCACGTCTCGGACCTGACGATGGCGTCGGTGACGTCTCCGGAGCAGACTATCGAGGTGCTCCGGAACGCGCAGATGAACCGCATCACGGGACAGACGAACGTCCACGCGCGCAGCAGCCGCTCGCACTGCGTCGTGGTCGTCCAGATCTCGGCGACCAAGGGGTCTGGAAACGGGAACGAGGCGAGCGACGAGATGTGCGGCAAGCTGTACCTGGTGGACCTCGCAGGCTCGGAGCGCGTCAAGCACAGCAACGTGTCGGGCGAGATGCTCCGAGAGGCCGCGCACATCAACAAGTCGCTGTCTGCGCTCGCAGACGTGATGGAGGCGCTCGACAAGAAGCTCCCGCACGTGCCGTACCGCAACTCGAAGCTGACGTTCTTGCTGCAAGACGTGCTCAACTCGTCGTGCAAGACCGTGATGATCGTGAACGTCGGGCCGACGTACGAGACCGCGAACGAGTCGTCTCGGTCGCTGCAGCTGGCGGAGCGCGTGCGGCACATCGTCGTGGGCCGCAACAGCATCGTGAAGAACAAGAAGGACATTCTGTCGGCGAAGAAGGCGTTCTCGGAGATCCAGTCGCTCAAGCAGCAGCTCCAGCTCTCGGCGCGCAAGTACAAGCAGGCGCAGCAGTCGGTGGTCGCTCTGGTAAGTCGCTCTCGTGCTTTCGGCAGCGGCGTGCGGCGGTTGTTTGAGAAACAGCGAGCTGCTGCTCCTGCTGCGTCTGCGTCTGCGTCTGCTTGTGTCGTAGAAACGGGAGCAGAAGAACCAGTCGGAGAAGCAGTCGGCAAGCCTGCAGAGTCGCATTAAGGCGACGGAGACGCAGAAGTCGACGTACAAGGCGCAGAACGACCTGCTCAAGCGCCTGAACGACGAGATGAGCGAGCAGCTCCGGCAGGAGCGCGAGGCGCGGCAGCGAGAGGCCGACCAGCGCGAAGTCGCGCAGCGGATGCTGCGGCAGCTCACGGCGAAGAGCAAGGTCTCGTCGTCGCATCAGGAGTCGGTCGAGAGCTTGCTCAAGGACCGCGAGGCGGAGATCCGGAAGCTCCGGCACTTGCTGACGGAGGCGCGGCAGCGCAGCACGACGGCGCTCATCCCGCGACTGGGATCTCCGGCGCTGGCCAAGAGCGGCGTCTTCAGCCAGCAGCAGCAGCGGACCAACCAGGAGCCAACCGAGGGCGAGAACGCCAACCCGGCCGCGTTCTCGACGCGTGCGGCTGCGAAGTCGCCGCTCGGCAGCACGGGCCAAGCTGCTCCGCCCCCGGCACCGCTGGTTCGGAAACGGAACTCATCGAGTTTGGTGAATGGGCGGCAGGGCACGAAGCCTCGGACAGAGGCGGGCGAGGCGACGGCAACAGGGAGCGAAAGTCCGACGAACGCAAACACGCGGACGCGGCGGGCGACCTCCTTGCGCGCAACTGGGACGATCTGGCGATGATAACGAATCGATTTCCGATCGCCGACTCGGATGGCGTTTGCGTTGCGTGGTGCGCGGAGCATCGATGACGACGTTCGCTTTCTTTGCCAGGAGCAAGGAGCACGAACATGAGGACGAACTTGAGGAAGGAACATGACGACCCACTGGTTCATCTTTCACGAAACTCAAAGTTGCTGTGTTTCAATTCGTGACTGATTTTTTCCCAGACTGGGTTTTTGTAAGTGGCGTATTTAACGGAAATCAGGGGGAGACTCTCTCAAAACCACAATTCGGTATCCATACAAATTGACCTATAAAACAGGACACGCATTGCTGCTGACCAGAGTGAGTGTTTGAGCAACGCGCCTCTTAAAACAGGTGAAACCGCACCACCGCATATAAACAGTGTGTAAAACATGTAAATTTCAATTTATAACAGACATACAAAGGATATTTATATGTATGCAGTCCGACAAAGACTAGTCGACAGTACGGCGTCACTTGAGAGAAAACCGCACGAAAAGGGCTCATTTTCGCTCCGACACCACCAAGCGCACACGCTGCACGCCGCCGCGAAGGCGCCGCTCTCCCCCCCTCTTCCCCCCCACTCGACCCACTCGCCACACACGACGCGCCCGTCGACCATGGAGCAGCTCATCCCGATCATCAACAAGCTCCAGGACGTGTTCAGCGCCATCGGGCAGTCGCCCATCAACCTGCCGCAGATCGTCGTGATCGGCTCGCAGAGCAGCGGTAAGTCGTCCGTGCTCGAGAACATCGTGGGCAAGGACTTCCTGCCGCGCGGCACGGGAATCGTGACGCGGCGGCCGCTCGTGCTGCAGCTCTACAACATCGGCCCGAGCAGCGGCGCGGCGCCGAGCGACCACCTCGCGGCGGCGCCCGCGGCGGCGAACGGCACGGGCGAGGCCGCCGCCGAGTGGGGCGAGTTCCTGCACCTGCCCGGGCAGAAGTTCACCGACTTCAACGAGATCCGGCGCGAGATCGAGAAGGAGACGGAGCGCCTGACGGGTAAGAACAAGGGCATCTCGAACAAGTCGATCAACCTCAAGATCTTCTCGCCCTACGTGCTCAACCTCACGCTCGTGGACCTCCCGGGCGTCACGAAGGTGCCCGTGGGCGACCAGCCCGTGAACATCGAGGAGCAGATCCGCGACATGTGCATCGAGTTCATCTCGAACCCGAACTCGATCATCCTCGCCGTCACGCCCGCGAACTCGGACCTGGCCAACTCGGACGCGCTCAAGCTCGCGCGCGAGATCGACCCGGAGGGCCAGCGCACGATCGGCGTGCTCACGAAGCTCGACCTCATGGACGAAGGCACGGACGCGATGGACATGCTGCAGGGCCGCGTCATCCCGCTCAAGCGCGGCTTCGTCGGCGTCATCAACCGCAGCCAAGCCGACATCAACAACAAGCTCGCGATCCGCGACAGCCTCGGCAAGGAGCAGCAGTACTTCAAGAGCCACCCGGCGTACCGCGGCATGGCCACGCGCATGGGCACGCAGTACCTCTCCAAGACGCTCAACACGATCCTCATGCACCACATCCGCGACTGCCTCCCGGAGATCAAGTCCAAGATCGGCAGCATGGTCGGCGATCTCGACAACGAGCTCGTCGAGATGGGCTCGCCGACCGAGTCGATGAGCAAGACCGAGATGGGCGGCTGCCTGCTCGGCCTCATCTCGCACTTCTCGACCAACTTCACGAACTCGCTCGACGGCCGCAACCACGCGCTCAACGGCGTCGAGATGAACGAGCTCTACGGCGGCGCGCGCATCAGCTACATCTTCAACGACATCTTCGCCAAGTCGCTGCAGGAGGTGAACCCGTTCGACAACCTCACGGACGAGGACATCCGCACGACCATCCGCAACGCGAACGGGCCGCGCCAGTCGCTCTTCGTGCCGGAGGTCTCGTTCGAGCTGCTCGCGAAGCGCCAGATCAAGCGCCTCGAGCAGCCCGGACTCCAGTGCATCGACCTGGTCTTCGACGAGCTGCAGCGCGTGACGTCGCAGTGCGAGACGATGGAGCTCTCGCGCTTCCCGGAGCTGCGCAACCGCGTGATCGAGGTGGTGAACAACATGCTGCGGACGTCGCTCGTGCCGACGCAGGCGATGGTGCAGAACATGATCCAGATCGAGCTCTCGTACGTGAACACGAACCACCCGGACTTCATTGGCGGCAGCCGCGCCGTGGCGCAGCTCATGGAGAGGCTGCAGCGCGAGACGATCTCGGGCGGGGGCGGCAACGGCTACCAGGACCCGAACAAGGACCCGCGGCGCGCGGCCGCGAAGCCGAGTGCCGGCGGCGGCGACGAGAAGGAGAACGGACTCATGTCGTACATCTTCCCGGGCAGCAAGAAGAAAGCGCCTGCGGACAAGAGCGGCATCGTGAAGCTCCCGCAAGTGCCCGTGAGCATGCGGCAGGTGGAGGAGCCGACGGACCGCGAGCGCATCGAGACGGAGATCATCAAGAGCCTGCTGGCGTCGTACTTCGACATTGTGCGCAAGAACTTCCTGGACCTCGTGCCGAAGGCGATCATGTGCTTCATGGTCGCGAACTCGAAGGAGAACGTGCAGAACGAGCTCGTGTCGGCGCTCTACCGGGAGGACAAGCTGAACGAGCTGCTCGCCGAAACGGGCGACATCGCGGCGCGCCGAGGCAACTGCTACGAGATGCGCACGCTGCTGCAGCGCGCGCTCGAGATCGTAAACGAGGTGCGCGACTTCAACACGTTCAAGTGAGGAACTACTTTATCAGCGAGTCAACCACGCGAGGTGCCGAGTGCCTCGAGGCGGCGAGCGACAGCAGCTTCGGCGGTGGTGGCGGCGTCGGCGTCAGCAGGTGTCGGAGTGACGACGTGGTTGCAGGTTCAGTAGAAGACCCGCGCGGCCGCCTCCCTCCTTCATACATGTCATGTTTGGTCTGCTTGTCTGCGTATGTGTGTGTTTCTCAGAAGACGCCGTCGAATGCAGTCGGAGTCGCTGCGGCGCCGCTGGAGAACGGGTTCGAGGGAGCTGCAACAGGCGCCGCGCCTCTCGACTCGAGCGGAGGCGTCTCGAGCGTCAGCAGATCCTGGATCTGCAGCGCGTCCTTCACAGCCAGCGAGTGGATGCGCGTCGCGGCGAAGACGTCGGGCTTCTGCTTCGCGCGCTGCGAGTCGACGAGTTGGTTGTCGTCAGCGGGGTCGTCGCGACTCAAGTACGCCAGCAGCCCGACGACCTGCTGCACGACGTCCGGCTTCCCCGCGCGCTGCGCCTCCGCCGCCAACTGTTGCAGCACGCGCACACTGAGCCGCCGCGAGACGAGCGACTCGAGCAGCATCTGCTTCGTCAGCCGCAGCGACAGCGCGTGGCACCAGCCCGGCTGCCGCACCGCGAAGCCGGCGCCGACGCGAGCGAGGAAGTCGAGCGTGCTCCGGTTCACGCGCTCGACGGTGGCTTTCAGGTGCAGCTGGTGGTGCTGGAAGTCGAGCACGGCGTTGACGGAGCGGAAGACGTCGTCACCGAGCGCGCCGAGCGCCTTGCGCAGCGCCGTGTGCCACACGCGCACGAGCATCTGCGCGTGCCACTCGCACGGCGCCGTCTGGAACCACGAGAGCGTCACGGCCAAGCACTTGCCGAGCAGCGCCGTGTCGATCTGGTGCTGGTGGAGGCTCGGACTCGTGACCGCGCGGTGGTAGAAGGCGTCGGCGATCGCGACGCGTGCCTCGGGGCCGATCCCGTCGACCGGGAGCGTCATAAGTCGCGTCAAGAGGGCGTCCCAGCCACTGGCCGGCCCGCCGGATGCCAAGTCGACGCGCGGCAGCAGCCACACGAGCGCGCGGAGACTCTCGCACGCGACGAACGGGTTGGGGTGCGACATGGAGAGCTCCACGACGCGCTCGGCGATCTTGTCGAGGAACTGCGGCTGGTGCGCCGCCGGGCCGGTCATCTGCAGCACGGCGCCGTCGAGGCACTCGGCCGTGAACTGCACGACGCGGCACACGCGGTGCAGCACGACGACGTTGGCCGTCGCGAGGGCGTCGCGCAGCAGGCGCAGCAGCACGCTCGCGACGACCTCGAACACGCCCACGCTGCCCCGCACCTTGGCGTAGCAGGACGCGGCCCCGCTGTCCTTGACGGTCTCCTCGACCGCGACGACCACGACGGCGTTCGGGACCCACGAGGCAGCAGTGGAAGCTGACGGCTTGTGCTCCGCGGCGGCGCAGAGCGTGTCCAGCAGCATGTCCTTCAGGCGCGCCGTGAGCGACGCGGACACTGTGACGCCGTCGAGGCGCTGGCGCTGCCTCGCGATCGGCGACGGCGGAGGCGACGGCGCTGTCGCGGCGGCAGCGCCGAGTCCGCCGCCGTCGTCCGCCAGGTCGAGTAGGTTCGAGACGGTCACGCCCTTCGCCGACGCCACTCGGCCTGTGGACATCGCCGCCGCCGCCGCCGCCGCCGTCGACGAGCTGTCGTCGGCAGTGGGCAGGCGGCTGATCTGGCCGGCGAGCCGCAGCAAGTAGACGGTCGCGAGCGTGTCACCGACCCGCAGCGTCGCCGGGCGGAACTTCATGAGGAACCACTCGAGCGCCTTGACGACGGTCTTCGCGCGCTCGCTCGAGAGCTCGAAGAGCGCCAGCACCGTCGCGGCGGCGTGGCGCGACGCGACGCACTGGGGCAGGAACGCCGCCTGCAGGAGCTGCTCGAGCATCGTCTCCTGCTCGCTTGCGCTCAGGTGGAAGCGCACGGCGTGGAGCATGGCGGCGAGGTGCGCGAGGTGCGCGGGGAAGTCCTTCTTGCCCGTGACGGCCGCGACCGCCTTCTTGTCCCCCGCGAGCAGCGTCCACGCGGGCGACTTGAGCAGCAGCGGCTTGACGCGCAGGATGAAGACGTCCGTCTTGCCGAAGACCCGGCAGAGGTGCGCGAAGAGCTTGAGGCACGTGTGCTGGCGCGGGAGGCTCGCGTGGCTCAGCTCGGACTTGTCCATGACGTGCAGGAGCGTCGTGAGCACGGACACCGAGAGCTCGAAGCTCTGCGTGCGCTGCTGGCCGGCGAGCTGCTGGCGCTGGTGCTGCCGGTACCGGAGCTCAAACTGGTCGACGAGGCGCGCGAGGAAGCAGAGCGCCAGGCGCGCGATGCGCAGGTCCTCCTTCTTGTCCTTGAGCCCGGCGAGCAGCGCGCAGAGGTCCTTGAGCACCGAGTGCGGGATGCGCGGCAGCACGGGCGCCACGTAGAAGAACGCGAGCTCCTTGGCCAGCTCGCTCATGCGCTTGGACGCGAGGTCCTTAGCGGCCACGAGCTTCGTGAGCTCGTTCATGAGCTGCTGCTCCGAGCGGCACTTGCGCTGCACGTAGCTGTTCATCGTCGCTATGTGAGAGTGCTCCAATGAGATCGCGTCGCTTCAACCTTGAAGCGACGCCTGATGTATTGCATATCGCACTCGTTATGCAAAGACGCAGACGCGCACGTCAGTCGCGCAGCTCGATCTTCATGCGCTCCTCGTACGACTGCTTCTTGGCGTCTTCCTTGCGGGTCGCGGCGAGCGCGCCGCCGGCGCCCATCGCGAGCACCGTGCCGGTCTGCGCCACCACGCGCGCCTGCATGAACTTGTTCCCGAGCTTCGACTGCCCGCGCTGGAACGTCGCGAGCCCGCCGACGAGCACGGCGAGCGTGATCGCGCAGCCCAGCGGCACGAGCGGCTCCTCCAGCGCGCGCTGCCAGAGCGTCTTGCGGCCCGACGACGGCGACTCGTTCATCCAGCTGAAGTCGCCCACCTGCGACCGGCGCTCGGGGCGCTCGCGCGGGTCAGCGGCCATAGGTCTGAGTTGTCGCCACGCGCTGGGAGGAGCTGCGGGCTGTGGGCTGGCGCTTCGTCGCCTTGAGGCTATAGGAGTGTATGCAGGACGACAACAAGCAGGAGCTTGGAGCTTGAGCTGGAGAGTGCCGTTTGACAAGTGAACATGGCCGAAGTCGGTACATAAAATGGAGCTCCTGCTTGAATATGGCAGCTCGGACGAGCAGGAGGAGGAGCCAACCTGCGTGCTGGCGCCGCCCACGCAGCCGCCACCTCTCCTGACGCTCGATCGCCTCTCGGGGGACGAGCGTGAGCGGCGGCGACTGGCGGCGGCGACGGCGTTTGCGCAGCCAACTGCCAGCCGCCGGCGCCTGACGGACGCGGAGACCGCGTTCGCCTTCCGCGGCTACACGGCCAAGCGCCAGCGTCGCGACGCCAGCGACGCGCAGCCGCCGGCCTCGCAGCCCCAACTTCTTGTGCCGCCGCTTCCCCCACTCGCAAGCGCGGAAGGCGGAGACAGCGAAGACGACGAAGGGGATGCCAGCGGCACTCGCCGCCTTCCGACGCGCGTCGTCCGCAGGTTCTCCGGCCACTCTGGCGCCGTCAACTGCGTGCAGTGGAACGCCGGCACGCAGCTCTTCCTCTCGGCGTCGATGGACGCCCGCGTGCGCGTCTGGGACCAGCGCAGCGAGACCTGCCGGCGCGAGCTGACGCTGCACGCGAAGGGCGTGAAGAGCGCCAAGTGGTCGCTCGACGGCGCGCACGTGTTCTCCGCGAGCTACGACGGCCGCGTGGTGTACGCGGACGCGGAGACTGGCGCCTCGCTGCACGCGTTCGCCCACGACAGGGGCGAGTCGGCGGCGGTCACGAGCGTGAGCGCGCACCCGAGCGACCCGAGCCTGTTCCTGGCCGGCACCGACCGCGGCGCCATCTTCAGCCACGACCTGCGGCAGCCGGCGCCGTGTCGGGTGTTCCGCAGGGGCTTCGGCGACGTCCACGACCTGCTCTTCCTCTCCGACGCGGGCGACCAGTTCGTCTCGAGCGCCGGCGTCAAGTACCGCGACGCGAGCCACCAGACGCTGCTCGTGTGGGACGTGGCGTCCGGCGCGCTGCTCTCCGACCGCCTCGACCGCGACCTGCAGCCGTTCAGCTGCCTGCGGCGGCACCCGCGCGAGCCGCGCTTCGTGGCGCAGTCGAGCGCCAACTACGCGCTCTTCTTCTCGGCCCTCGCGCCCTTCAAGCGCGTCAACAAGGGCAGGTCGCGCTTCGCCGGCGGCCACGAGGTGCAGGGCTACGGCGTCCAGTGCAGCTTCAGCGCCGACGGCGCGGTGCTCGCGACGGGGGACGCGTGCGGCCGCGTGTTCTACTACGACACGAGCTCCAAGCGCGTGCTGCGGCGCCTCGAGCCGTTCCGCCGCAGCGCGGGAGGCGTCTCCCCCGCCTGCCTCAGCGCCGAGTTCCGTCCGCGCGTGGACGCGAGCGCGCTCGTCGCCGGCGCCTTCGACGGGCAGCTGGTGCTGCTGCAGTGAGAGACAGCGACAGAGCGTCCGTGTTCCAGTGTCGTGGCGCTACTGAGACCTCACCTCCGGCTCGTCGTCGTCCACGTCACGGTCGCCGTCGTCGTCGTTGTCCGCTGTCGGTGGCTCCGCTTCCTCGCTCTCCGCGGCGGTCGCAGCAGCAGTCGCCAGCAGCTCGTCGACCTGCTGCAGCTTCTTGTCGACCACCGGGCGGCGCTTGTGGGTGCGCGGCAGCAGCTTCCGGGCCGCGAGCAGATGCTTCTTGGCCTCGCCGAGCGCCTCGTTCGGCAGCAGCACGCAGTCGGCGTAGATCATGTGCGTCTCCGGGTTCTTCGGCATGAGCTTGAACGAGTTCTGGAACGCGGCGACCGCCTTCTCGAAGTCCTCCATGGCCGCGAACGCGCGTCCGTACGTGCACATGAGGATGCTCCAGCTCTTCTTCTCGTGCCGCGGGATTGCGTTGAACGCGCTCTCGACGATGTTCTTGGCGCGCTCGGCGTCCACCGGCAGCTCGAGCAGCGCGCGCAGGTTCCAGAGCGCCGCGTCCGCCGCGTCGAGCTTGAGCGCCTTCTCGAACGCCGCGCGCGCCTGCACGAAGTTGCGGCGGCGCTGCTCGATCTTGCCGAGCTCCACGAGCAGCGGCGCGTCGTTCGGGATGTGCTGGCTCGCCATCGTGAGCACGGCGCGCGCGGCCTCGAGGTTCCCGAGCCGGCTCTCGATGCGCGCGAGCGCCTTCCACGACTCGACGTGCGTCGGCTGCACCTTGGTGGCCTCCTCGAAGAGCTCGCGCGCGTTCTCGAGCTCGCCGTACTTCTCCTCGAACGCGCCCCACGTCTGCAGCAGCTCGCCCGTGTGGTGGAGGTTCTGCAGCGCGTTCTCGAACGTCGTGCGCGCGTTCTTCATGTTGCCGCGCTTGTGGTGCAGCACCGCGAGCGACATGACGCTCGGGATGTGGTCCGGGTGCAGGCTCAGCGCCTCGAGGTAGAGCGCGAGCGCGACGTCGTCGTGGCCGAGGTCCTCCTCCATGCGCGCGTACGCGTTGTACGCGCTCGGCTCGACGTAGAAGCCGCCGTCGACGAGCCGCCGGAAGCCGCGCCGCGCCTCGTACACGTCGCCGAGCTTGTAGTGCGCCATGGCGCCGAGCAGCACGAGCCACTTGTGCGTCGGGAAGGTGCGCATCGCGCGCGTGAGCACCGTGACGCAGTTCTTGTACAAGCCGTGGTCGAACTCGGCCTTGGCCCACGCGTGCCAAACCTGCGCCGTCGCGTGCGGGTGGTGCGTCGCGGCCTGGAACATGTCGCGCGCGAGCGCCATGTGCTGCCCCTTGCCGGCCTCGAACACCGCGAACGCCTGGAGGATGAGGATGTCGTCCGGGTGGTCGGACAGCAGCTGATCGAAGCGCTCGCGCGCCGCGTGGCGACTGCCGACCTCGGCCTCGAGCAGCGCGAGCCCGAGCCCGGCGCTCGCGTTGCTCGGGTCGGTGGCCAGGACGACCTTGTACAGGCGCTTGGCCTCGGCGTGGTTCTTGGCGTCCATCTCCATGGACGCCCACGACTGCCACAGGTCGGCGTGGAACGAGACCTTGGCGGCCTTGGTGAAGATCATGCGCGCGAGGTCGAAGTTGCCGGCCTTCCACTCCATCACGCCCCACTTGTTCCACATGCCCATGTCGCCCTTGTAGTGCTGCTGCAGCACGTTGCGGAAGAGGTTGCGCGCAAGCGGGATGTCCTCGCGGATGAGTTCGTTCAGGGTCGGCACTGGCGCCTCCCAGCGGTGCTTCACGCCCTCAAGGTGCTCCGGGTCGGGCTCCCACGGGATCTTCCCGGAGAGCTCCGCGAAGCGCTTCTCCACCTGCCGCGCGTAGTCCTGGCCGGCGTACAGTGTGTCGGGGCGGAACCCGCGGCGCTGCGAGTGGTGCAGGAGGCTGACGCTCGGAGCGGCGCTGCGCAGAAGCACGCGCTCCGGCGCCGGCGATCGCCCGGCGCGCGCGCACCGGCGCACCACGAGCTGCAGCATCGAGGTTGATGCGTTGGGTGTTGTGGACTTCGGTCTATAAACGCAAATTATGTGCCACATGAGACCATTCTAGAAATGTCAAGTATAAAAGATAAATTCAAATTATAGCCCAGCTCCATTTGTGTCACTCTTGCGAGGTAAAACACAATCCTGTTTTAAACAGTAAGAAACACTGTAAATGATTCCAGCCTTCGTTCATATAAACCATGTGTCAGATCGCCCTGGACTCGTTTGTGGACAGCGCTTCCGCTGCGCTGCTCGCTGCTCCCAGCCAGTCAACGCGACAAGAGTGCCCAACAACAGTGCGGGGAGCTCCAACGATGCCGACGAGCGGATCACTAGGAGAAAAGCTCTTCCGAGGAATCCCAAGCTATCGTATCGATCATGTCGGCTGAGGAAGTTGTGGCGGAGGTCCCGAAGGAGCTTGGCGAGATGGACGCGCTCAAGGAGGTGCTCAAGAAGGCGCTCGTGCACGACGGCCTCAAGCGCGGCCTCCACGAGGCGGCCAAGGCGCTCGACTCGCGCCGCGCGCGCCTCTGCTGCCTCGCGCAGGACTGCGACGAGCCGAGCTACTCGAAGCTCGTGCGCGCTCTCTGCGAGGAGCACGGCGTGAACCTCATCCTCGTGCCGTCGGGCAAGCAGCTCGGCGAGTGGTGCGGCCTCTGCAAGATCGACGCCACGGGCGAGGCGCGCAAGGTCGTGTCCACGTCGTGCGCAGTCATCACGGACTTCGGTGAGGAGACGCACGCGCTCAACGTGCTGCTCGACTACCTCAAGCGCCAGGGCGAGAACTAAGCAGCAGCAGCAGCAGCCTCCAGCACCGGAAGCTGTTCGCAGCCAGCACGTCACCGCCCTCGTCTGGATCGCGGCTGTCGGTCGACCCACGGACGCCAGCAGCGGAGAGGAGGACGAGGCAGCGTTAACGCCGTTTGAGTGCGAACCGCCAAGGAACTGAGCCATCCTGGGACTTCCCATCGGGCTTTTTGCAGACCTGTTGACCTCGCGCCGTGTGGTGCATGCAGTTGTTCATTCACGCGCAGACTTCGTTCGCTACTCTCCTGGTCTTCTTCATCGGTACTTCATACTGGAACAATCTTCAATAAAATAGGCGCGCCGATCCACTCGGGGCTCCTGGCAGCTCGAGGTCGCTCGCGGCGCTGTCGACTCGACGCGCTCGCTTCGGATCCCTGTCCTTCCAGTTGCGCAGTCGGAGGATCCGAGTGCGTCGCGCAGTTGCAGGAGAGCGTTTCTGACAGGAATCGGATTGCTGCCGAGTCGTCGCCGTTGCTGGAGCTGCGCTTCCCATGACTCTCCCCAGCAACTTCTGTTTGCAGAATGGCGCGGCGCCGGATCGGATCGGCGGTGGCGCTCTGCTGCCATCCTGGCGACTTGCGGCCCGTGAGCGCACTCCTGCACGACTGGACTGCCTCCGACTTGCCGGCGGCGACACGGCCCGCTCCCTGCTGCCGCAGCACTTCTCTCCGTGCCATCACGACCCGCCGCGCGCTTGGATCGCCGCTTCCTCTTCACGACTCGCACAAATGGTCTTCGATCGTTGCAGCCTCACGCTCAATGCCCGGCTGCACCAGGGTTCTCGTGCAGCCGGCGCAGTTTGATTCGCTGCGACTCTGCCGGATCGAAGAACGACGGGTCGCGGTCGTACGCATCTCGCATTTGCGTCGTCCGCATCGTCTTCGACTTCTTCTTCTCAGTCTGCCAGTCACACACAAGCACCGTCAGCGCTCGTGATCGCCGCAGCACCGAGCCAGCGACGAACTCCACAGCGACGAACGCACCGTTTCCACCGGTAGTCGACCAGAAGTTACGAACGGGTGGAGCAGCGCCTGCGCTGGTGTGATTCGAGTCGCAGGGCTGCACAAGTAGCAATAGCAACAACGGAAGTCAGCGGGTGAAAACACCGTACGACACTTGTCGCGCATCCTCGACACACAAACGCACTTGTAGTCCAGCATCTTCTGCAGGAGATCCAGAAAGTGATCGTAGTCCTCAGGCAAATGGTGCTCACAACTCCGTCGGAAGCCGCCAGGTCCGCCCGTGTTCGCACCGACGATCTCAGCCAGCGTCGTAGGGCCATCCACCAACTGCACGCAACTGCCGTCAGTCGCCGCAGATCAACCGTATCAGCCACACCCAGCAGACGCACCTGTCCTGTTGCCGCCAGCAACGACTCTCTGATCTTGCGGACTTTGAGATTGTACGCCACCTGCCCCTCGCCCACCACGTGCTCGTCGAAGTAGTCGCGACGGTACGTCGGGTTCGCCTGCTCGATCACTGCGTTTGGCGGCATCCCGAGCACGTTCACCATCCGCCGCAGCTGGTCGTGCTGGTTCGCGCCGCCGAACAGCGGCTTCCCAGTGTGCATTTCCACCATGATGCACGCGAGGCTCCACATGTCGATCGCGGTGGTGTACGGCGCCCCCAGGAGCACCTCCGGCGACCGGTAGAACCGACTCTGGATGTACTGGTACAGCTGGCTCTGTGAGAGGCAGGAGCTCCCGAAGTCGATCAGCTTGAGCTTGCTCCGAGCCGAGTGCACGAGCAGGATGTTCTCGGGCTTGAGGTCGCAGTGGATCACGTTCACGCTCGGGTGCGCCAGGTAGTCGAGCGCGACGAGGATCTGCCGCGTGATCTTGCGCACGAGCTTCAGGCTGACGCCTTTGAACATCGTCCGCTTGAGGACGTCGTAGAGCGTCGAGTCGAGGCGCTCGAACACGATGCATTGGTGGCCCTTGTGCACAAACGTCTCCCGCAGTTGCACTGTTCAGAGGCACGAGATTGCGTCAGCAAACACCAACTCCTAGTAGTACAGCGACGATGATGCTCTGGCCGTTCTCACCGATGAACTTCTTGCCCGGGTGCTCCGTGCTGTGCAGCGACTCGAGGATGTTGATCTCGAGCTGCGCCTGGTTGGTGAAGTTCTTCTTCTTCTTGACGATCTTGATCGCCACCTCCTGACCGGTCTGCATGTCCCGCGCCTCCACCACTTGGCCGAACGAGCCCTGCGCTCGCACACACAGCGTCAGGTCAGCAAGCGCGTCGCCACTCGCGACCGCCCGAGGCGCTTGAGGCGCCGCCACGCACCATGCCGAGGCGCTTGCCGTTCACTTTGTACCGGCCATTGAAGACCTCCTCCCCCGCCAGCAGCTCGTAGTCGGCGTCGGTCTTCTTGCTGCCGCTCGCGCTCTTCTTCTTGCGGTGCAGCGCCTGCCCGTCCTGCGCGAGCTTGCGCTTGCTGTAGTAGTTCTGTCGGGTCGTCAGCACCGCTGTCGCTCTCTATCGCCCACACACGCAAATTGGTGCGCACCTGGTTGATGCAGTTGTACGTGCTGATGAGACCGCGCGTGAGCTGCGCGATCGGCGCCAGCGCCGGCGCACGCGTCGAACAGTCGTTCGCGCTGCTGCCGCTGGGCTCCATGCTGCTGGCTGCTGCTGCTGCCTGCTGCTGCGGTTGGTCTGCGCTGTGGTGGCCTACGAGCGGTGCGAAGAGCAGCTGCTGGTGCTGCTGCGCGCTAAGTTGTCGCCGCCGCCGCCGTCGTCGCCGCCGCAAGAGCGCTTCTCGCGTGAAGAGCGCTTCGCGCGCTGTTTTTCTTTTTGGGCGGGAAGCGGCGAACCGGCGGGGGAGAAAAAAAACGGCTCTAGAGAGCTGCGTTCGACATGAGGACACACTAGTTTCAAATTGATGAAGGTGAAACCAATAGAAAGAGTCCAAACGAGGCGGACAGCGAGTCGAGGTGCACCATGGTAACTTTCAGGTCGACTTTCGGACCTGCGTTTGTATGCCTCCATGTCCACTCGAGTTCATAACGAGCATAAACGAGACTAAATCGGGCGCGCTAGCTGCATCGAGTGTATCGGGAGCCGAATCCGACTTGCAATCTTTCCAGCTTCGACTGCAAACTATCGGCACCGCCGAATATATTTTCTACTACAAAAGATCTCGCACTGTGAGTATGCTCGGCGTGCTGGTGGTGGTTGTGTTACTGGAAGCGGTGGTAGTGGTGGAGATGATCGGAGGCTGTAAGCAAGTTCCTCAATTGATCGATGCGATGTCCTGTGCTGTCCACAATGGACACCTTTTGCCTGTCTGTGCGAGTTCGCCCAGCGAAAAAGAGCTTGCGAAGTTGAAGCGATTGGATCGAGAAAAGGGGACTGTCACGATCTCGACTCAACTCGACTCGACTCGCGGACGCGACGCGGAGGACAGCAAGTGTCTGCACACATACACGGGGACGGCAACATGTGCGAAACGAACGCGTTCTTGAGCAAGCGCAGCGAGTGCTCGCTTGTGTGGATGACTCCATACTCTGCGAGTGCGTGCTCCATGTCTGCGAGAATAAGGGTCGCCAAACATCTCTGCCACGGACTCCGCTTGCCTGCCAGATCTTCAAAGCCGTTCCAATGTCGGTATGCCTTTGCAGTCGACGTACTGGAGACGCGCACAGACACTGCGCATGGCGAACGAACGCGTGGTTCGTCGCCTTGCCGAGAGTTGAAGAGAGCAGCACATCAGCAAAGCGACAGTCAAGACGAAGTTTGAAAGCGCGGGAAAACCGTTGCTCATATCGTACTTTGTTGAAGGCTCACTATACTCGAGAAGAACTGTATTCAGTCTCTAAAGTACGATAATCTCGGTTGACACGCATCCACGATTTGCATTCGCATTCAGCAACTGGGAACCTCCTCGGCACCTCCCGGCACCTCCGCGCGACACGTGCGTCTGCGACCTCCACCGCCACCGCCGCCGCCACCAGCAACGACCGCCACCCCATTCAAGCAACCGCGCCTACCATGACGCAGCGCCTCCAGCCGACTGACCCGGCGCTCGAGCGCCTCACGGACCTCGCAAGCAGCACGTTCGGCGCGCGTGTGCTCTTCGCCACGGACGAGTGGTTCGCGGCCGCGCACCGGATGCTGCTCCCGGAGGCGCCGGAGTTCATCGCGAGCGCGTTCACCGAGTATGGCAAGTGGATGGACGGCTGGGAGACGCGCCGCAAGCGCATCGAAGGCCACGACTGGTGCATCCTCGAGCTCGGGCTGCGCGGCCGCGTGGCCGCCGTGGACGTCGACACCGCGTTCTTCACGGGCAACCACGCGCCGCGCGCGTCCATCCAGGCGGCGCGCTTCAGCGGCGACCGCAGCTCGTGGCCCGCGGCGCTGCGCCAGCTCAGCGACAGCGCGCCGGCCGGCGAGCGCGCGATGGGCGTCGCCGCCTCGGCCGACCAGCTCGCTCTCGCAGAGCAGCTGCGCTCGCACGAATGGGTCGACATCCTCCCGTTCACGGAGCTCGGCCCGGGCTACGAGGAGACGCGCCACAACGTCTTCAAGGTGCTCGCGCAGGGGCCGTGGACCCACCTGCGCGTCAACATGTTCCCGGACGGCGGCATCGCGCGGCTGCGCGTGTACGGCACCGTGCTCAAGGACTGGACGCAGGTGTCGAGCGCGCAGCTGCTTGACCTCGTGAGCGCCGAGAACGGCGGCGAGGTGGTCGCGTTCAACGACGCGCACTACGGGCACCCGCGGAACCTCATCGCGCCCGGCCGCAGCAAGACGATGGCGGGCGGTTGGGAAACTGCGCGCAAGAAGACCCGGCCGGCGGTGCTCCGCGCGGACGCCGCGACGGGGCTGCTGCAAGTTCCCGGGAAGGACTGGGTCGTGCTCAAGCTCGGGCACGCGGGCGTGATCCAGGAGGTGGAGGTGGACACGAACCACTTCAAGGGCAACTTCCCCGAGTCAGCGGTCGTCTTCGGCACGCAGTTCGACGGCGCCAACGATGGCGACGTGCTCGCCGACAGCGTCAAGTGGGTGCCGATCCTGCCGCGCGTCAAGCTCGAGGCGCACAAGCAGCAGCGCTTCTCGGTCGCAGCGCGCTCGGTGGCGCACGTGCCGGAGGGCGTGAACTTCGTCAAGCTCGAGATGTTCCCGGACGGCGGCATCAGCCGTCTGCGTCTCTTTGGGCACAAGAAGGACGCTCCGAGTCGCCTCTGAGTGAGGAGGACGCTCAGTACGACTGCTCTGCAGCGTCAGCCTCAGTGACGGACGCTGGTGCGTGGAGCTGCGGCCGGAACGACACTCCTTCTCTGCAGCGGACACAAGAGCTCAGTGAGTCAGGAGACCGAATCCAAGTGTGTGTGTCGTGCAGCGAGTGTGTTGGCTGCTACGATGCGGTGGGGAACGCACCGAAGCAGCTTGGAGACTGGGAGGCTTCGGATCCGAGCGAGGTGCGTGTTGCCAGCAGCCATGAGTGAGCGTCGCGCTGAGGCTCCCTTGGACTCTGCGGCGCCTTCGTGTTGCTGCGTCGCTCGGGCGACAAAGAGCTTCTGGACAGCAGAAGGCGTCGAGAAGGTGTCGACGTCCGGTCGCTTCGCGGTCCGCACAGCGCACGTGAGTGCGGACCTGGTCTTCTTCTTGCTCGGGGCGGGTGCGCGGCCACTTGTCGATCGCGCTCTGTCGCGAAGCGCGCACACGACGCGCTCGATGAACAAGCGCGCGGAGATCTGTCCGTCGCAGCCTACGTCGAAGCGGTAGAAGAGTCTGCAGCAGTCCGAGGCAGTGATCTGCCGCGACGATGATGATGTCTCTAAGCTGCTCTCTGGTCGCGCAGCATGCCGCAGACCAACGGCGAGGTGGAACTGATCGAGGTACTCGCAGAACTCGCTCCACGGCACACTCCACAGCGTCTGCGAACGGCTCTCAGCGTCGTCGGTTCCTATCGCGGGTCGGAAGTGCTCGAGTAGCAGCGCCTGCACGTCGACTTCCGCCTCGCTGAGAGTGTCGACGTAGTTGCGCCAGAAGAGCTGCACGCAACAACATCAAGCGTGAGCGTTCGCACACCAGCTACTGCAGCTACGAGACGAAGTACCGGGTTGTACACACAAGCGGAGGACGCACCAAGTGGTGTGGGTCGATGAGGAACGTCTTGAAGACGCAGCGCGTCACTTTCGCGGACGACACGCGCTTCCCCGTCGCCCATGGCGCAAGGCGCTGGATCTCCGCAAACAGCGTCAGCCACTCCTGCTTGGACACCTCGTCACTCGGGAGCCCGAGCCGCTCGAACGTGGACGCGAAGCTGCGGATTCGAATGTGGTCGTTGCCGCTCTGCCTCCCTGTCGATGTCGCGTCGGACACGAACAAGCGAAAGAGTCCTGCAACTCCGTCGCACTGCCGAGCGCTCAGCGCTTCCCAGAGAAAGCTGTGAAGCTCCGCCTTGCGTCGTCCGATGAGGCTCCCCGTCGTAGTCTCGCGAAAGTTGTGACTCTCGTGGCCATACACCATCACCGCGTAGTCGTGCGTGTGCGGTGGCTGCGCCGTGTAGAAGAGCTCGCCGTGCTGATCGCGCCAAGCTGCAATGACCAGCTGATCGTGACTTCCTCCGTTGGTAGACAGCTGCGAACTCTCAGCCTTCAAGCCAGCGACGCTCGACACAAGGAAGTCGTGGGGGTTCTGGCGGACTCGCACTCCGACTCGGCTCGCGTCGTCTCGCAGCTTGGCGATCGCATCGACAGAGATCGCTTCGCTGTCATCAGTGAGGGACTCGACATCGCTTACTGGCGCTGCTTGAGCAATGACGAGCGAGAGTCTGATCATAGTTGGGTTGTCCACCGCCCACCTCGGCACCGCGTCCCAGAACCCGCGGTGTCCTCCGCCGTGCCGACGATACAGAGACGGCGGCTTCGGCGCCGAACAAAGCGACGTCCTCCAGAGCACGAACGGGTCGCTTGGCTGGCTGCACAACAGCAAACGACTCTCCTCCTCGCAGTCAGCGTCCCAGTCGAGCGTGCTCTCGACGTCAGCGGTGCTCGCCAACGGAGTGTTCACGACTGCATCTCGAAGTCGCGGCTTCTGCAGCAGAGCAGACGTGAACGCTGAGAAGCGGACGCGTGTCGACGATGCGCGGTCGCTTTCGCCAGCAGCGTCGGGAGCACTGATCGCTTGATCCAAGTGCTGCTTTATGAACGCTGCGTTCACCTCCAGAAGCCGACATCTCGTGATCGGATCCATGACGCAGACCACTTCCAGGAGCCTCGCGGGCTGTTTGGGCGTGGGTCCTGAGCGTGGCAACACAACTGTGAACTCTCCAAGTTCGGCGATACGAAGCGTTGCACAAAGTAGTCGTCTGGGTGATCGAGTGTCGGCTACGACGCCCAACGTGCCCACATCAACGTCGACGTTGTTACCGAACAGGCTGTGTACTTGGATGGTTTGCTCGATGGCAGAGTACGTCGTGTCGACCAGTAGCGCGAGTGTGTCGTTCGTGCGCACTCGCACTCGTTGTGCAGACACTGGGATCCATCGGAGGTCCGCAACCGTTTGGCTCTTTCGGCCAAGCGAATCGCGAGTCGTCTCACTGACAACGCTGATCGCTCGCACAACGACCTTGTCGCACCCCTCAGGCGGCGCAGATTCTTGCTCTGGAGACTGCACTCGCACTTGAAAGGGACTTCCGAACACAGGAACTCCAGTGTACGAGACCAGAAGCTTCGCTTCTCCAGCCACGACAGCTCGCAGAACCACCTCAAGTTCGCTGGAGCCGTCTTCGGAGCTTGATCCGACCCTCACTAGCTGCAGGATCTGCTCGAAGCTTTCGAATGAACTTGGAATCTGCCGCACTGCTATCTGATCTTGAGCGAGTCCTTCGTGACCTGCGCACTCACTCTCGCCGAGTCGACACAGGCGCAACACCAGAATCTCGCCAACAGCGAGCCCTCGACCCGACGGCAGGCTGTCAGATCGGATCTGCAACAGTGGTGACATGTTCTTCTCGGAGTCTGCCTCGTAGGACCACAGAACGCCGTTCATGCCCGCGCAGCAATCTGCGAGGCGAGTGTACCACTGCACTCCAGGCACCTCGACGGGCGTCAGTGCCGACATCGCGTCAGAGCAGACACCCCACGCGAACGCTGCAGTGAGAGCACCGGTGCTGCGGTGTCGTTTCGCGAGAACAGAGGTGACTCCGCAGCAGCTAATCGAGCTGCTTTCGGTGTCAGCATCACTGTCGTCGTCGTGTGAACGAAGAGCAGGAAGAGCGACGGACACAGGCGCAAAGTACTCGTGAAACTTGGTCGCGGCCCCACACGCTCCGAGTCGGTTGCTTCCCCACGCGTAGACCGCGTTGTCCCTTGTGAGCGCGAGCGTATGATGCCAGCCGCAGCTGATCGCTGTGACCACGACGCGCGAAGGGTGGAAGTAGCTGACTTGCTCGGCGTGCTGGTTCACGACTTCGACTCTGTCCTGACCGAGCCCGAGTTGCCCGTGATGGCCGTATCCCCACGTGTACACTTGTCCGGAGGCTGACAAGAGCGCCATGTGCTCCATCCCAACTCCGACGTCGAGCAGCTTGACACAGTCGTCGAGCATGGGAAACGGAGCTGGAACGCCTTGGAGCACGAACTTGTCTGCGTTGGCGTTGCTGTCATCGCTGGATGGGAGAAGCCCCCAGTGCCACACCTTCGAGGTGTTCTTCAAGAACACGCACGAGCTAAACGGACCGCACCTGACCACCACCAAGCCCGCAGCTCCAGCTGACTGTAGTTGCATCTGAAGCTTCGCGGTCGAATGCACTGGTGTCATCGTGTCTGCGCGTTGCTGCTCGCCGAGTCCGAGCTGACCGTAGATCCCGACTCCCCACGCGAAGACCGAGTCGCCCAAAGCGCTGGTCGGCGCTGTCACGATGAGTGCGATGCAGTGGCTGACTCCGCAGGAGACCTGAGTGACACTGCCGACGATCCTTGGCGAGAACATCAGCTGCGTCGTAGACTCCGACGTTCTGTTCCGAGCGAGTGCGGCAACCGCGCGAGCTCCTGACGTCAGCGGCTTGAGTCGCTCGTGGCTCGCGTGGGCTCTGCTCCGCTTTCTCCGCTGAAGTCGCAACGCCTCGTACTCGACGCGCTGAGCTGTGCCAATGCAGAGCAACTCGCGGGCAGGTGACTCGATCAAACTGAACCCGACGCCGTGTGCCGCGAGAAGCCCCGCTTCATGGTTCGAAGCGAGGTGGTCGCGACGCAGCACCTGGCAGCATGGACGTCATGTTTCAACCTCTTTTGCCAGCAAGCGAGAGCGAGCGAGCGGACGCACCTCCCAACGCCAACGCGCGTTGTCCTTCGAGCTGCCGAGCGAGCAGCGCAGAGCGGCCATCACCTTCGCAACTGTGAGCCATTTTCACTCCCCGAAATCCAAGAATGGGGCGATCGTCGCCGCGCAGCAGCAGCAGCGCCGCCGCCGCCGGTGACGACGAGCGCGACGTGCGCGAGCGCCTGCTGCCCCCCACCTCCGCGCACCCGAACGTCCGCGGCTCTGCACATGGCGATGACGGTAGAAACGACGACGACGACGACGACGACGGCTTCACGCACGAGGAGCTCCTGCACTCGATCGGGTCGTTCTCGGCGGTCGTGTGGCCAGTGGCGCTCACGATGGTGCTTGCGAGGTGCGATCTCGACGCTGACGACGTGTCTGAAGGCATTTGGCGCTCACCGAGTGCGTGTTGCGCGCAGCATCGTGTCGCTCAACGTCGTGGATCCGGCGACAGCAGCGGCGCTCGCAGAGTACGATGGACGAGTGCGATGGTTGGAAGAGCGCCGAGCTTAACGATCGCGGTGTGTTCAACAGCGCGTACCTGGTGTTCGACCCGGACTCGGAGGCCGACGCGTCCGCCAGCACCAAGTTCGGCGACGCGGTCATCAACGCGCTCGTGATCGTGTCCTTCTTCCTCGTCGCGACGCTCGTGATTGTGTGCTGCTACAAGTTCAACTTCAACAGAGTACGCGCCACCTGCGCGCTCGGAGCTGCTCGACGACTACTGACGCCCTCGTCCGCGTGATGCGCGTGCAGATCCTCATCGGGTACATGATGTTCTCGTCGGCGATGCTGCTGGGGCTGCTGGGCGGCAACATCGCGACGATCGCCATCGCGGGGAGCGACATCGTCGTCGACGTGGTCTCGATGCTCTTCTCCATGTACAACTTCGCGGTCGTGGGTGTGGTCGCGATCTTCTACCAGAAGGGCATACCGAAGGGGCTCGGGCAGTGCTACCTCGTGCTCACGTCCGTGATCATGGCGTGGCAGCTCGGGCAGTTTCCGGAGTGGAGCACCTGGGCACTTGTCGTGGTGCTGGCGTTCTACGACCTCTGCGCGGTGCTGACGCCGTGCGGACCTCTCAAGTGGCTCGTGAACTTGGTTCAGCAGGAGGGGCGACCGCTTCCAGGTGCGAGACTGCGCCGCAAGTGTTGCTCACGTGTTGTCGAGTCTGCTCTTCGCTGACGACTCTTGTCGACCGTGACTGCGTGCAGGTCTGCTGTACGAAGCCGACGTGAGGCGAGAAGATGTGACTCGAACACCGCCGGTCCCGACCCGACTGAATGCTCGAGCTGGGGGAGCAGCGCAGGCGCCAGTGACGACACAGCCAGTGACGACACAGCAGTACTACCAGTACCAAGTCGACGCCTCTGGAGCGCCTGCACCGCCGAGACAACAGCCTCCTGTGACTCCTCAGCACCTCACACCGCACGAACAGCTTCTGCGCACCAGATTGATTGAGTTCTACTCGCGACACAACCCGCCTGCGGTCGCGCGCGTCGACCGAGTGATGACGCTGTACAGGGGACGCGACGCCGATCTGTGGCACGACTTGCACGAGAAGTACCTCGCTGACGATCCTGGTACAGTGCTGCGCGTCTTAGACCCTGGCGTATCTGGATGCGAGGGCACTTGTGCAGTGTCTGACGCTGCATGTTTGTGCCGACGGCTGGCAGAGGAGGAGAGCACGATCAAGCTCGGCTTGGGTGATTTTGTCTTCTACAGCGTGCTGGTGTCACGCGCGGCCAAGTACGACTTCTCCGCGATGATCGGGTGCCTGGTGTCGATTCTGATGGTTCGTGCGCCGATTTGGATCTCCAGTAGTTCTGTCTGGTTCTGCGCTCTGACGAACTCGGGGTGTTGTGGATGCGGATGCAGGGTCTCTGCGGCACACTCTTCCTGCTGGGGATTTACAAGAAGGCGCTGCCAGCACTCCCGATCTCGATCCTGCTCGCGGTCGCGGTGTACTTCTGGATCTACGCTGTCTTTGCTGAGTTCGCCACCAGCGGTTTGGACATCGGGGTTGCGTTCTAGATCTGGTTTGTGCCGCTGACGCGGTGCAGCTAGCAGCGATTCAACCATTAGCCACTGAAGAGAATAGAACCCAATCTTCTCTTGCCTGTGCTGTTTCCCACCCTCATAGGAAGTCCTCGTCCAGGATCGCTCGGTGGATGTACGCTGTCAAGAAGCTGAAGCCGAGGCAATGAAGTGCTTCCAACTCGACCTTCCACAAGAACGACGTGTCCGTCCACGATGTCACCTCGTCCAGGTAACTTGGATTCGCCTGTGCACCGACGCGCGCAATCAATCAGCACTGGTGACAATTACTGTCGATCACTAGGACAACAGATCCTCCTCACCTGCACGAACGGGTGTCGGATGAGGGAATTCCCGGCAGACAAGTCTCGGTGCGTGAGTGGCTTGAAGGAGTTGTGCGGGAGATCGAGCGCTTGTATCTGGGAAGGGCGGAGTCCAAGCCACTTCACATCGACAGCTTGCAAGTCAGTGAACGTGTTAGTGCGAGCTACATCGAGCCGAATCAACGCGCTGAGATACCAACCGTGTAGGTGTGTCTCGAGTGGCATTCGTGCTGAGCCCAGCTTGTACGTGAGCTGGCGGGATGTGTTCGTTCACAGGATCAGTTCAGATTTGTCCTCGTGACCAGCTGGAAACAGAAGATCTTTACCATGATCGACAAGCCGAACGGGTTGCAGTCGCAAACTCCGACGACTGGGATGTTCAACGCTCGACTCAAGAAGCTCACGAATACGCTGGACAAGAGATATGAGGGTTTGAGTCAGATTCGACGAGGAGCGAGCTGACGCGTTGACTGACGCACCGTGTTGCGAGATCAGGGAATCCTCGACCAGTTACTATGATACTCGGCAGCGAGTCAAAGAATCTGTCCTCCCTTCGTGAAGGCAACAGATTGCAGAGTCAAGCATCACGATACGACAAGCTTGTAAAAACAAGATGGTTGTACCTGAGCCGACTGAAGATCCCTGCTCCGACATTGATGTTGTGAGATGTAACAATGTCACTCCCTACATCACAGTCTAGCTGTCCAGGGCCCCGCACCATCTTTCTCGATGATAACAATGAACTGCGCGTCGCTGACACTGTTCACACGCAGTCCTTTCGTCAGATCGGCGCGAGTTTATGAGACGCGTCATAGATGGGTGAACCATGAACTTACATCTCGTGCTGCTCCAGTTCCAGAAGCAGTTGTGTGATCGGGTGCTCTTCGCCAGTCCCGCAGTCGATCCACTCCCCGCATTTCTGACGAGTGCGAGTGTCCACAGCGTCAGCAGCAGAGCGAACAGACGTGACAGATAAACTCGATTCACACACCTGAACACTGATCCGCCCGGCGAAGCAGCCTTTCGTTGCGCCGACGACGTTCATGCAGTCGCGAGGGACGCCGAGAATGCTCCCCGCATCTGTGACCCGAGTTTGTCTGCGTCACGCTCAAGTTGCAGTGCAGTCAAGCACGTCTTGTGCACATTGCGCACCGAGAATCGCTTCGTCGGCTTCCTGCTGGCTCTTGAAGAACGGGTGCAGGTAGTAGATCTCGCGCTGTCGATCCCAGCGCCTTCAATGCTCGGTTGTAGCTTCTACGAGCACAACGCGATGATCGCACCTGCGTGACTGTCTTCTGCTCTCTCAACAGCGCGTACGCAGTCTGCATCACGATCCACACGGCCGTGTACTTGCGCGCGCCGCTCCGGTTCTTCTCCGACCAAAGGCGTTAGTACGAGCCGACTTCAGGCTCGCGATGTTCCCAGTTCTTACGAGACGAATCGTGCGCGTCACGTTCCCGTGCGTCAGGCACTGCAGCTCGGGGTCGAACCGGAGCGCCGCTCGGTCGCGCTTCAGCTGGTTCCACATCGAGACGTCAGCGCCGCCCACTTTCGTTTTCCCACCGTGCCTGCGTCGCACAGCTTGCATGTCCAGCAGCGCGCCGTTCTGCGAGCAGAGCCCCGTACTCTTAGTGGAAGTGACTCCGCACTGCAGCTCCTATGGACGCCAGCAGCACGCACCGAGAGGCTCTGCAGGAAGTGCGCCGCCAGCGCCTCGATCCGGCGCATCACCTGGTCGTCGAGCCTGTAAGCTCACAGGCGCGAGAGAGCGAAGGAGCGGGAGCGCAGGACGTGCACCTCGTCCCGCGGGATTGCTCGCCTCTCCATTGCCGCAGTCTTTTGCGTGTGAGTGCGGAAAGCGAAGTGCAGAGTGAAGGAAACTTCAACTCGCGAGCAACTTGCAGATCAAACGCAGCTGCCGCTGGGGTTCATTTCTCCTCGGAGACGCTGCGCATTCACTCACTCACTCGCCTCAGCCGATGCGGTTGCCGCTGAACGAGTTGCCGTCCGCGCGCGGGTTGTTGTGGCGCGCGCGCAGGAAGCACGTCTGTCCCATCCAGAACGAGAACGACTGGCACTGCGGGTGCGCGCAGCAGAGCGCCTCGCACTCGTCCACGGAGCGCACGTCCTTGTGCATCAGGTCGTTCTCCTCGCCGTGGTTGTCCATCCAGCTGCGCGGGAAGTGCTGGAAGAAGCACGGCTTCTCCGTCGCCGCGTCGCGATCGCCGGCGGTCGCGTCCTGCGGACCGAAGAGGCTCTCGACGGTGATCGGCGTCATGTACGCGGCGAACTGGCTGCTGGCGCCGTGCACGAGGCAGAACGGCCCTGTGAGCGAGTTGCACTCGGCGTCCGGCTCCGCTGCGGTGGCGCCGGCGGCAGCAGCAGCAGCGGACGCGACGAGCACCGCGACGACAGCGAGCCGCCATGCGGTGACGCTTGTCATCGGGATCTATTTTGTGACAAACAGAAAGCATAACTTGACCTTGCTTCAGTATGGGAGTTGAGTCTGACTCCATTTATGCAATACAGGCAAACCCCCCAAATTGAGCACCAAGCTAAATTTCGACCTGTCATAACAAAAATAGGTTACTTTATGGAGTAAAGAGTCATTTGACTACATTATACTTTCCAATAGTGAATAACTTCAGGTTTCATAAATATCTCCCAGTGATGCATTTTTCCGATAGTGAAAAAACAGGTGGCATAATACAAATCCGTGGTTGAGGAAAGATAAACTTGTTCTTGGTGGCGCGAGGAACGCCACCAATACAGACGCTAGCCATCGCAACCAATTTTTTCTCGGGTTATGGAATGATACACGAGTGACGCAGAGCACTCGTATCAAACACGAAGATGTCTCCTGTTGTGCTCATTTTGTGGTTTATGATGATTTTATGATTACAATCTCCATATATTGTGAACTGTGGTATATGTTACAAAAACTGTATTATGCGATTGCTCAATTTCAGGGGTTTGTCTGTATAAAAAATATGTCATATATTTGACCATTAGCCCCGATATCTTCAAGCGTCGCGATTTTGGCTGTGTGTACGCGGAAGTGAGCCGCCACCTTCCGCGGAGCATGTCCGTCGTGTACGCGCTCATCGCGCGGCAGCAGAGTGTGCTCTGCGAGTACACGGACAAGAGCGGGAACTTCCCGACCGTCACGCGCGTGGTGCTCAAGCACATCGCGGCGCAGCAGCAGCTGAGCGGCGAGGACGCGCCGGAGAGCAAGAGCGTGTTCCCGTACAACGAGTTCAACTTCTTCTTCCTGCACGACGACGGGCTCACGTACATGTGCATGGCGGAGGAGCGCGTGCAGACGAACGTGGCGTTCGCGTTGCTCGTGGAGCTCAAGAGCGCCTTCGTGGCGCAGTACGGCGCGCAGGGCAAGAGCGCGATCGCGTTCGGCATGATGCCCTTCGCCCCGACGCTCGAGGGGCTCATGAAGAAGTACGACAACTTTAAGATCGAGACGCCGCTCACTCAGGTGCGCGCGGCGGATGACGCGAGCGATACGCCGTGTGGTCGTCATGCTTGACCGTCGGCTGTCGCGGCGCGGCAGGTGCGACAGAAGATGGAGAGAGTCAAGATGATCATGATCGAGAACGTGAACCAGGTGCTGTCGAGCGCGTGCGTGGACTGCGCGATGTGCAATGTGGACGCTAACCACTTGCCTCTCGTGGGTTTGTCCTGCTGCAGCTCATGGAGCGCGGCGAGAAGATCGACTTGCTCGTCATGCGCACCGACAAGCTGCAGCAGGACGCGCTCAAGTACGAGAAGACGGCCAAGAAGGTCAAGCAGGTCTTCTGGTGGAAGAACTTCAAGCTCTGGGTGCTGCTCGTCATCGCGCTCTTCTTCCTCGCGTTCGTCGTGTCGTTCATGGTGTGTGGCATCGACTTCTCGTCGTGCGCCGCTCGTGTCGGGGACAGTGCCGGTGGCGAGCTCGACAAGCTCGGCCGCTGGTCCAAATCGAACGCGGACAAAGCAGTCGCCAAGGTTTCAGGTGGGGTCGCCGGAGGAGCATCAGGGAAGGAGACGACAGCTCCAGCAGTAACAGCAGCACCAGCTCTCGCGCCGCCAGCTCCAACAGGAGCGAACTGACGGCCTGTGAATACAGCGGAAGCTTCGCCAACGAACTGTTTGCTCAAGGACGATTGGGATTCTTACGAGGCAGAGGGCGGAGGTCGCCTGCGCTGCTCGCGCACCCGCCCGCACGGCGCTGCGGTCGCCTCGACTCCCGCGCGCTCGGCGCAAGTGCTCTCCCCGCTTAGATGTCGCCGGAAGACGCAGTGGTGGCCTCCGCCGCCGCCAGCAGCGCCACCGTCTCCTGCTGCGTCAGTTGGCGGTGCACGATCTTGCCGGTCGCCGCGTCGCGCGTCACGGTCGTGAACTCGAGCTTCTCCGCGCTCGGCACGGTTGTGTCCATGGTCTTGCCCATCACCTTGACGGCGAGCTTGAGCGCGTCGTCGACCGACAGCGTCTCCTCGTACTCGTTCTTGAGCAGACTCTTGGCCGCGCCGTTGTTCGCGCCGATCGCCGTCGCCTTCCAGCCGCCGTAGTTCCCGCTCGGGTCGCTGTGGTAGAGCTGGAAGCCGTGGTGGCGGTCCCACCCGGCGTACAGGAACGACACGCCGAACGGGCGCTGGCCGCCGAACTGCGTGTACGCCTGCTTGTAGTTGCAGATCGTCTGCACGAGCTGCTCGCACGGGTTCTTCTCCTGGTACGCGAGCTCGTAGCGCTGCGCCGAGAGGCGCGCGTAGTTCACGAGGATGTTGGCGTCGGCGGTCAGACCTGCGCATTCGGCGACCGAGCGTGAGCCCTTCCTCCGCCAAGAGCTACAGGCACCACGACCAACACTCTGTAGCGTACCGGCGACCGCGCAGATCAGGTGGTCGTCCAGCTTGATCGTCTTCTCGCTCGTCTTGCTCGGCGTCAGCAGCTTCGAGACCGTCCGCTTCTCCGCTGCACACATCGAGAAGATCGCGGTCAGTTCTGCGTGTCTTCTCAGCACCATCGCGTCCGCAAGTGCGGCGCAGGCGGCGCAGAAAGTGAGCGCACCGGCGATGACGATGCCGTCGGTGGCGAGGATGCCCACGGCGGAACCGGCGTTGTTGATCGCCTCCATGGCGTACTCGACCTGGAAGAGTCGCCCTGCAGCGCACGAACGACAAGCGCGTGAGCGACGGAGCGACGGAGCGACGGAACGAGCGCCTGCCTGCAGAGCTAAGAGAGAGGGGGAGAGTGTGTGTGTGCACCACGCACCATCCGGGGAGAACGTGGTCGTGCGGCCGTCGTATCTGCGGGACATCGCTGCTGCTGCTGCTTACGTCGGCTGCTTCTTCACCTGCTTGCTCGCCTTTGAGATCCAAGGGGGAAATCCTATCAAACGCACTGTGCTTTGTCATTAAAGTACGAATTGTGATGCTTACAAAGATCAAGAAGGTCGACCGCACTCGGAATGCGTAAGTGCGGGATGCTAGTCAACATCGCGAGGTGCACCACTAACTCTAGCGGCAGACCCACATGACACAGCCAAGCAAGAGCTACGCGTTGTGCACTGATCGGCCCAAGCGAGCGTCGTACCTCCAGACCACTTGGGAAACCGGATTCTTGTGCACACGCGAAGCGATACAAAGTGGTGCCAACACGGATCCTCTCGATAACGTGGAGTTCGCCTCCACCTGGAGCTCCTCGCCCTCCTCCGATGCAACTACCTGCAAACTACTTGCACGAGCGAGCGAGCGAGGCGCTAGCTCCAAGCACAACCAACAACACTACTGGACGCCTAGTCCGAGTCCGAGTCGTCCACGCCCAGCGCCGCGAACGCGTTCACGACCTTCGCCGGAGCCGGCGCCGTGATCTTCACCTGCACATGCACACGCATGTGCGTCAGTACACAGACACGAACAACAGCGCAACCGCTCTGCTCACTGCGCACCTTGGCCGGCTCGGTGCGCTTCGCGCGCGGCTCGGACTTGCGGCTCGACGCCGGCGCAGGCGTCGAGGCGGTCGAAGCAGCCGCCTCCGGCTCCTTCGGCTGCTCCTTCTTCACCTGCTCCTTCTTCACCTGCTCCTTCTTCACCTGCTCCTTCTTCGGGTGCTCCTTCTTCGCCGAGTGCGGCGCGTCGCGACCGCCACGACCGGCGGCGCTGTGCTCGCCACCGCGGCCACTCCGAGCCTCACCACGACCCGGACGCTCGCCACGGCCGCCGCGAGTGCCACCGCGACCGCCAGCACGGAGGCCGTGGCCGTCGTCGTGGCTGTTCTTGCGCGACGGCGGTCCCTGCTTCTTCTCACCGCCCTCCGCCGCCTTCCCTTCGTCTACCGACTTCTTGCGCGCCAGCTCCTTCGCCTCCTTCGCCTGCTTGCGCTCGAGCTCCTTCGCCTGCTTGCGCTCGAGCTCCCGCGCCTTCTGGCGCTCTTGGTACACTGACTCGTCACGCGGCTTGGCCTCGCCAAAGATGCTCGGCTTCTTCACGTCGTCACTCGACTCCGTCGTCGACGTGCTGCGAGGCAGCAGGGAGAAGTGCGGGCGCTCCCGCGGCGCCGGTGCCGGACGCTCGCTGGTGACGTCACGACATCGCACTCGTCAGGCGCGCGGGTCAGCGGTGCACGTGTCATGGATGACGCGCATCGTACCGGTCGTTGCCGCGCGACCTGCCGTCGCGCTTCTCGAAGAAGTTGCTCGAGCGATCCTGGCGCGCCGGCCGCTCCGACGCCACGTCGAGTCGCACCTCGCGGCGATCCAGAACCTGCGGAACACAGTCGCCCGTCAGGCTTCCCGACTCCCACACGTACCAGTTCGCACCTGCGGCGTGCGCACCTGTCCGTCCAGCGACATGGCGCGCTCGAGCGCCTCGCGGGTCGAGAACTCGACGTACGCGAAGCCCTTCGGGCGGTTCGACACGTGGTCCACCGGGAGGACGATGCTGCGGATCGTGTCGTGGTCGCCGAAGAAGTCGGCGATGTCGTCCTCGATCGAGTGGAACGACAGGTTGCCCACGTAGAGCTACACGAGTCGCTTGCCTGTGAGTCGCTTGCTCACGCTCGCAGCACACGGAGCAACGCTCTGCGCACCTTGTACGGCGGATGGTCCGGCAGCGGGTTCTTCGGGCGGTCGTTGTAGCCACCGCCAGAGCCGCCGCCACCGCCACCGCCACCGCGGCGCTCGTTGTGGTCGCGGTCTCCGCGGCGGTCGTCGTGGTTGCCACCCCGGCGGTTGTCGTGGTGGCCGTCGTCGTGGTCGCGGTCGTGGCGCGCGCCGCGGTGGTCGTCTGCGAAAAGAGGAGCAGAGGAAGGGAGAGCGGAGTGAGCGACGCGAGGCACTAGCGGTGTCGGAGCTGGTGGTGCAGGACGCACCGCCGCTGCGGTGGTGGAGGTCACGCGCGGGCGCCTCCTCCTCCGGCTGGTCCTTCTCGGCCACTCTATTGGCACCGATCGCCCGGTCAGATGCAGCCCGCCACAGCCAGACAGTCAGTCACATGGTCGCCCGTCGGCACGCAGCAGAAGGCAGAGCTCGCGAGAAGAGTACGGACTCGGGGAGCTTGGGCGGCGCGATCGGGAGCGGCACCTCGATGTCGTCGTCGTCGTCGGCCCACGAGGAGCCTTCGCTCGAGAACGCCTTGAAGGGCTTGGCCATGGTGCTGGTGGGTGCTGAGGCGGGTGGGTGCTGCGGACGGGCTGGTGCTGCGCGGCGCTGCGGCTTGAGCTTGAGCGGCGAGGCGAGGGGTGTGGTGTGGAGACGTTCCCACTCGCTTTCGTCACTATCCAATACTAAGGGTGTAGGTGCGTACCGTGGTATCTTGTTTTATTCACTACTATAAAAGAAAAGAAGCGATTCACCACCAACCAAAAGCGTCCAACAATCGACCAGCAGCCTCACACCGCCACCACATCGCGCAGTCACTCGCACCGCCTCGCACGCTAGAAGTCGTCGTCGCCGCCGCCCACCGCGACTACCACCACCACCACCGCAACACACAGCGCACACACAGCACATAGCAATGGGGGCCGGCTCGAAGATCATCAAGGTGACTGCGTCCAAGCAGCTGCAGCGCCTCGACAAGAAGATCGGCAAGAACGTGGCCAAGCAGAGCCGCAAGGTCTCGAGCGTCGTCAAGCCCAAGCGCGTCAAGGCGCGCGTGACGCGCGCCGTCAAGAACAAGGAGTCCAAGCTCGTGGAGAACACCAAGAACCTGCTCGTCATGCGCGGCAACAAGACGAACGAGGAGGTCAACACGCTGCTGCGCGACCTGGTGCGTCCGAACGCTGACTTGTTGATGGAGCTGCTGTTGCTGCTGCTGCAGCCGTCGGTCGAGTACGCCTTTGCGAGATTGAGAGTGCTGACGCCGTCTTCCCGACTTTCTGTGCGTGAACGCGTGTGTGCAGCGCATGCTGAAGGCGCCGTTCGCCAAGATGATGGCCAAGAAGAACGACATCCACGTGTTCGACGACGAGAACAGCGTCGAGTTCCTGACGCAGAAGAACGACGCGAGCCTCTTCATGATCGGCAGCAGCACGAAGAAGCGCCCGAACAACCTGGTGCTCGGCCGCACGTTCGACGGCCACATCTTCGACGTGCTCGAGTTCCAGTTCTCGCACTTCAAGTCCATCGACGCGTTCAAGTGCAAGAGCAAGAAGGCGCCGGGCTCCAAGCCGTGCTTCGTGTTCACGGGCGACCAGTGGGAGGGCCACGAGATGTTCAGCAAGCTCAAGAACGTCCTGATAGACATGTTCCGCGGCACGATCGTCGAGTCCGTGAACGTCAAGGGGCTCGACCACGTGATCGTGTGCACGGCGTGGAAGGAGAAGGTCTTCTTCCGCTCCTACTCGGTGGACTTCAAGAAGGCGGACGCGCACCCGCGCGTGGAGCTCGAGGAGATGGGCCCGCGCTTCGACCTCGAGTTCCGCCGCCACAAGTTCGCGTCGGCGGACCTGCTCAAGGCGGCGACGAAGAAGCCCAAGGGCCTCGCGCCGAAGAAGATCAAGAACGTCTCGCGCGACGAGCTCACGGGCGACAAGCTCGGCCGCATCCACATCGACAGAGACGACATCTACACGATGCAGAGCCGCCGCGTCAAGGCGCTGCGGAAAACCCCTGCGGATCTCAAGAAGGGCGGCGCGGGCGACGACGACATCGAGATGGAGGAGCAATAGACGGGAGACAGGGCCGAGCATGGCGCGCGACGAGCCTGTGACGAGAGAACCTGTTGGTGGAGTTGCCAGCAGCAGGAGGAACACGCTCGGCTGTATAGAGAAGTTCGTGCATTCGTTCGTGGTCGTTCGTGCTCACGCGCTCGCCACCACTCACGTGGCTGCGCTGATGCCGTGCTGCAGGAAGCGACGGGGAGAGAGGAACTCTAGTTTTTCAGCATGAGCTGGTTCGTCATCTCGGCGAAGTCCGTCACGAACCAGTCGGCGTTCTGCTTGACGACGTCGCGCGTGACGACGCCGCCGAAGCCGACGAAGAGATCGGCGGGCGGACGGGCTTGCAGATCGGTGACGCCGTCTCCGACCATCGCGATGACTTCATGGCCATGCGTCTTCTTGATCCTGGAGGGAGGAGGAGGCAGACGAGCGTGAGGACGCAGCCGTCGCATCCAGGCGACAAGCAGCATGCAGCAACGACACCGGCACGCACACTTTGATCGCCTCCGCCTTGCCGCCGTCGCGGCTCGTGAGCTCGGCGGCGTCGAAGCCCGCGTACTTGCCCGCGTCGTCGAAGAAGATGGTGTTTGCGTAGATGTTGCGCAGCGGGATGTTGAGCTGCTCCGCGACGGGTTCGATCATCAAGCGGAAGCCGCCGGACACAAGGAACACTTCGATGTTGTTCAGCTGCAGCGTGGCGATCAGCTCCTTCATGCCTGCGAGTGCCGCACATCATTTCGGATCAGTGCCGAACACCCTCCGTCCGAGCACGAGAGCATGTGAGCGACCGCGTACCGCGCGTGAGCTTCGGCGGGTGCGCGAGCAGACACTTCTTGATGTCGTCCTTCGACGGTTTGATGATGTCGAGTCGAGCAGCGAGCGCGTCTTCGAACTTAACGTTCCCGTTCATCGCTCTGTGCGTTCCGTCCACACAAAGGGCACTACGGGTTAGCCGTTGCAAGCGTGCGCTGCAGTTGCCGCTGCTACTACAGTGTATCTGCAGACATCGCGAACGTACCTGTGCGTCCACTCCTTGACCGCCGCACCGGCGCCGCAGTGCTCCGCCAGCACGTCGATGCCCTCGTCCTCGCACACGGTGCTGTCGACGTCGAAGCAGACAGCGTTGACCGAGCGCCAGAGCTGCTTCGCCGGCACTGACGCGAATGCCCGCGCTCCCTGCTTCCGGTACACAGTAGCGGCAGCAGCAGCAGTCGAGAAGCCCCGCCGCAGCAGATCCGCATCCGTCGTCGTCAGCACGAAATCTGTGCGCATTGCTACCGCTTGGCGACGAGGGCCATGCAGTCGCTCTCGGTGGCGAAGCAAAAGCGCGAGTGCAGACTGCAAGACTGTAATACGCACCAGCGACGATGTCGACGACGCAACGAGGCGGAGCGGCTGACGAGTCGCGCGTAGCAGGCGCGAGCAGCTCCACATGCTTGCTCGCTAGCTTGTCGAGGACCAAACTTTGCTGGATGCTCGTTGAGTCAAATGCGCAAACGGCGATCCTCGTTTTCATCACTATGCCGATTTATGCCCTTCGAAAATGTACGCTCATAAATGTCCTATAAGTTATATGTTCCATTTTTATGCGTTATGTATATGTTTATGCAAACAGACAATACTGGCATCAAACCGGTATTCCTTGGTCCCTCACTTATTTCACCTAATCAAAAGGCACACATCTTTTGGTTGACAATACCAGCACTAAACCGGTATGTATCGATCCCTCATTTATTTCACTTTATCCACAGGCACAAGACCGCACTCAACATGTTCGACGAGTCACTTGGCACGCGAAGCAAGGACGAGAGGCATTCGTCAGCCGCAAGCCGACCGCCAGAGCCACCACATGCTTCAATGTGAGCGCGCACACACTGCTGCTCGCAATGCGACACGCTCGCCGTGCTCGAGTTGCGCGCGACTTCTTCATGCGCTCGTGACGGGGCTCGGAGGGAATTCGCGTGCGGTTGTCGGTCTTGGTGACGAAGGTCTTGAAGGTGGCGATCTGGTGGCGTCATTGGAGAGGGCGTTGCTCGCTCATGCAGATGCAGAGAGGGCTGCGAGTAGTGTCCACATCGAGTGCTGTTATCTTATCGTCTGGTTTAGAGTATACGGGGCTGCTTCGCCTCCTCATTGTACATGGCGCACTCTCCTCATCCGCTCCTTCTCGCCTGCCATCGGCTCCTCTGTTAACACCGACGGCGACGGCGGCGGTCTCTTCCCTCACATGTCCCGCTCGGCCTTCCACTCCGACAGGTTGCGCTCCACGCCGCCCACGAACGCCTGCACGTCGAGCCACGGGATCGCGTTCAGCGTCGACACCGCAGGCAGCGCCATGCACTCCAGAAAGCCCGTCTGGTGCACGAGGAACTCCTGTCGCGTGTACTTCTCCTCGAAGCAGAACGCCGGACTCACGCACGCGCGGATGCGCTGGTCCTCCTTCCCCTGCAAGAAGTGCTCCGTCGTGAGCCGCGACACCCACTTCTGGTGCTGCGCGAACGGCTTCATCGTCTGGCAAATGTCGCTCACGTGCATCGCGCACCGCAGCGACAGCACCTGCAGCGGCATGCTCAGCGCCTCCGCGCCGCAGATCTTCTCCGTCGCCGCCCACTCCGCCACAGACACCGCCTTCACCGCGTCCAGGAGCTCGCGCTGGTAGCACAGCGCCGTCGCCAGGATCGTCTCGCGCACGACCGTGAGCACGTCCTCCTGCTGCTTCGCGCTCATCTTGCTCAGCACGTTCAGCGCCGGATCCGAGATCACCTCGACCGCCACCGCGATGTGCTTCGACTCCATCGGCGCGCGGGTCGGGAACTCCTGCGCGATCTCGTGGTTCGTCTTGATCAGGAAGTCGTTCGTGAGCCCCGTGTGCTCGATGTCATGCATCACGGCCGCCAGCAGCGCGCCGACCTGGTTGTGCGGCGAGATTTTGTCGCCCAGCGCTGTCGTCGACAGCATCATAAATAACGAGTGCAGCACGTCCGCCGCGTGCGCCGCGTTGTGGAACGGCATCTCGCGGCGGTAGCGCGCCTGCACATGCCGGAGGAACTGCGGCAGCGCCGCCAGGTCCACGAGCTCCGCGCCGAACTCGAGGCTCTGGAACACCAGCATGCCGACAAACACCACGATGTTCTCCGGGACCAGCTCCTCCAGCGCGAACATGTCCAGCTCCACCGTCCCGAACGACTCCAGCACGCTCTTCACGACGCGGTCCACGTGGTTCTTGTGCACACCACACGCGTGGCACAGCGCGCGCAGCTCCGTGTCCTGGAACACGTCGGCCGGTCGCGCGCGCTTGCGCGACTTGGGCGTCGTCAGCATCAGCTCTTCGTCGTCCATCTCGTGCCCCAGGTCCTCCCACGACAGCGTTGTGCGCAGCTCGCTGCCGCTGTGGCGCGTCGACAGCACGTTCAGCTTCGGGCGGTCGCCGCCGTCCGGTGCAGAGCGGCGCTGCATGTAGTGACGCATGCGGCCCATGTCCGCGACGCTGCCGGCGTTCGTCGCCGCGATACGTCGACGCAGCCCGGAGATGTTGTTCACCAAGAAGTTCGCGAGCGCGCGCATCCGCGTTTGCAGGCGCACGGCCGATCCTGCTGACGCGCTGCTGTCGCGCTTCTCGTGGCTCGACGCGCTGCTCGCGGAGCTCACCACGGCCTCGGGCTTGGTCAGCGGCATCGGCCCGTAGCCGATCTTCAGCTCGTACTTGCGGTCGTCGTCGCCGTCGCGGCTCACGCGATCGAGTTCGTCGTTGTCGCTGCTGTCGTCGCTGTCGTCGTCCGTGGGGCTCGGCGTCAGCGCCTGCTCGCGCTTGCGCTCCCGCAGGTGCAGACTGGTGATCGTCGCGAGCTCGAGGATGTCGTCACGCGCGGCTGTTGCGGCGTCTGCTGCTGCTGTGGAGCTGTTCGCAGGAGCGGCGACAGCAGAAGACGACGATGACGAAGGCGGGAGCGCGGCCGCCATGACCATTGCACCGGCGGTGCGCGCCAGGAAGCGGTGGTGGTGGTGGTGCGCGGCGTGCGCGCCGTGCTCGATCATCCGCGCGCGTGTGACGGACGTGGTAAGTGTGATGTGCGTGCGTGTGTGTGTGTGTGTGTGTGTGTGTGTGTGCGTCAGCAGGCGCTCGCCATGCAACGTGCCGAACGGGGTCTGGTGCTGCTCCTGCTGCTGCTTTCCGACCTGCTCGCCGCCGACGCCGCTGCCTCCGCTGTCCGCTCTGCCTCTTCCTCTCGGTCTTGTCTTATTACCGACTGGGCAACGCTGGTCGCCGCCGCCGTCGCCGTCGCTCGAGCGCTCCCGGCGCTCCTCGCTTGCTTGACTTGATCTTTGTATGCTCCTTCCTGCGCCTCTCGTTCCATTTTCCCTCCCCCCTCTTCCTTCTCAAGGCGACAAAAACCGGCCAAACGCGCATTTCGTCGCATTTATTTCGTGAGATTTCAGGAAATAGACATGTCGAAACAGGATGACAAGGGAGTGAAGAAAACAAGGTGCGCATTCCTCCACATTTCACGATTATGTATGCGACAAGGGTGCGCACGAAATAGAGACCAGAAAACAGCCAGTTTTGAACAGCAGCGCGTCAAACCGATCTCGAGAGCTGCAGCAGCGCATGGGAGCCGAGGCTGAGCACGCCCGCGCGGCGCGGCGACGACCAGCAGCGGCGATCGCGGCGGCAGCAGCAGCAGACACGCTCCCCGCCTGCAGGAACACTTCCGCGTGCGTCTCATGCGCGCTGTCCATGCGGCGCCCACTCGCCAACAGCAGCAGCAGCATGCACTGCACTCCCCGCCGCCAACCAACTGGGTGTGCGACAACCACAACCAGCAGTGTCCGGCGCGCACGCGATGGCCAGCCACCCTAGCAGTCAAGCAGCTGCTGGAGATGTCGCCGCCGGTGAGCGACTTGGGGTTTGTATGCGAGCGAGTCCATGCTTGGCTTCCGCTCGCTCGCTTGCTCGCTCGAACAAGGCGCCGGTCGAAAACGCTCGTGTTTGCCAACACACATAGCGCGCGAGAGAGAGCGCGCGCGTGAGAGGCTTGTCCTGGCGATCGCCGCCACCAAGCTTTGATGAGGAGGAAGGCGGCGTGATGACGCCTCGGCAGTGATTCGGTCGAGCGGCGCTCTTTTGGCTCTGTCTCGAGCCTGCCGGCTGGTCGACGCTGTGCTGCGCTGCGCTGCCTGCCTGCCTGGACACATGAAGTCGCCTCGACTCGAACGCTTCTCATGTGTGGCATCTGCCTGCCTGCTACCAAACTTCCGCTTGATGCGAGCAGCATGACCAAGAAGACAGATCAGAGAGAAGGCATGTTTTGAAACATGAACGCATGCCACAGATCAGGAACGCTGCGACGTCAACCGTGTTCGACCATGACGAGTCATGAATCGCGCTCCGTGCAACACGGCTGAACTCGCTGGTGATCGGCTCGTGTTCGCGAACGAGCAGCGAGCGAGATGATGGAGGAGGGAACACCAAGACTTCATGACCCGAAGCAGCTCGGCGACGCTCGTGAGGCGCTCGAGCAAAGGCTCAAGTCGGCATGTGTCGGGACTCGCTTGCGTGCCTGCGCTCCCACGTTGCACTTTTCAGGGTTCGGTTCGGTCGCTGAACTCTGCTCCTTTTGATATTTACAAATTATGTCCGACTAAACACCGATTTTTTTTACAAAACGTTTGTCTATAACTGCAAATTCAAGCACAATGCTACTTTTGTAAATCCATCAAAATCCATCTTCAACTTCCGACCTTTCGCCAGCACAACGACTTCCAGCATGCGGCCGAGCGGACCGACGACGACGACGACGGCGACGGAACTTCTCCTCCTCCGAGAGCTCTCCGGTGCGGACGCGGACAACCAGAGCGGCGGCGCTGGCGCGCGAACAAAACCCGAGATCGACCTCGCCTCGCCGTCCTTCGACGCCACGCAGTACCTCGCAGTCACCCATGGCGTACGCACTCGTCGTAGCTGCTCGCACAAAAGCGCGTTCTGCCGCCACACTTCGCAGTCCTAACGCGCGCGTCCTCTTTTGCCACGTACCACCACCACCACCACCACACAGACCACGAGCTTCTCGAGCCTCCAGAGTGAGCTCGAGGATCTCAAGCGCTCGACCTCCGACAAGACCGAGCAGCTCAAGGCCCTCGTGAGCGCGCACTTCGATCAGTACCTGTCGTGTCACGAAGCCGTGCGCGCGCTCGCGGACGACATTCGGTCGCACCAAAGCGAGAGCGAGCAGCTGCTTGACGGCGTCCAGGCGTTGAAGCAGGTCACCGACTCGACGCTCTCACTCATGCTTCAGCGCGCGAAGGAGCAGCGCCGGATCCGCAACACGCTCTCGGTGCTCAGTCGCTTCCGCCCCATCTTCGAGATCACCACCAAGATGAAAGAGAGCCTGACGAGCAGAAACTACGAGAAGCTCGCGGAGGACTACTGCCGCCTCAAGAACCACAGCGCCAAAGCCAACATCTCCGTGCTGCAGCAGGTCTTCACTGCAGCGCACGAGATCGCGCAGGCTGCGAACACGGAGCTCTTGAAGTACTTTGACGACGTGTCGCTTTCGGTAGCTGACCAGGTTCGTCCACATCGACAATGATGGCGGGTGAGAGGGAGAGGTTCCTCACTCGCTCACTCACTCGTGATGCCTTGCTGGCATCAGAAACGTGCAATCTCCGTCTTGACTGCGCTTGGGCTTGTCGACAAGCCGGCGCTCGTTTGTCTCGGCAAGCAGTTCGAGTACTTGGAGCGCAAGCTGAGCGATCTATCCCAAGAGGCCGACTCCGCTGTCGTCGTGAAAGAATGCGCGTCCGCCATCTACCGGTTCCGAAGCGGACTCTGGAGCTTCATCTGTGAGGCGTTCAAGACACCGACTGGTAGCACCGCAAGCATCGGGAGTGGTGGCGTGACGTCGTCGGAAGCCGAGTCAATCCAGCAAAACGCGTGGGGCATCCTGTCCACATCGACCGAGCTTATGCAGAAGAACGCATCGCCTCCGACGAGCCAGGGGCTAAAGCACCTGAACGACTCCTTCCGGCAACTCAACAGTTTGAAGAAGTGCCCGAACGCATCGGTGCTCAATGCGAACATCGCGCAGCTCAAGGACTCTTTCTGCAGCAGATTTCGTGAGCGAGTCGTGCTGGTGTTCATGGCGCAGGTCTGCGAGGCGAGTCGCGACCAGCTCATGCAGGAGTACTTCGACCCGATCGTGGCACACATTCCGTCGTTCGCGACCGAGTCTTCGATCGACTTGACTCTTGGAAGTGACGACCTGCGACCGCCGCTGTCGCCTTTCGTGACCTCGGAGGTGTCAGGACTGCCGCTGACAAAAGTCTCGCAGCTCGTCACAGAGGCTACTACCGTGTTCGATGAGATCCGCAACACGTCGATGGTGTCATCCGAGTCCAAGATCGAGCTGAGCCGCGCGTCAGTGCTCACGCGCTGCTCTGTCGACGTGATGCGCAGCTGGGAAGCGGTGTGGAGGCAGGTCGGCCCGAGTTTGCTGGATATGCTCGACAACGGCGATGCAGGCGCGCTGACGGGTGAACCCCCCTCGACCGGCGGTGCCACTGACTCCTCGACGTTCCGCAGTGTGGTGATCGGCGCGTTCAAAGGACACCTCCAGGTCATCCTCTCGCTCTTCCTCGAGAAGCTCCTGCGGTCATTCGTCACTGAGATTTCACCTCCGACCACCTTGGCATCGGTCGCAGGCTCGTCCCGGAGCCGCAGTGGCGCAGAAGCATGCGTGCTCTTTGCGATCGTCTCGAACTGCATCGAGATGCGAGAGCGGTGCGTCAACAGTGTGAACAAATGGATCTCCCAGCTCTCGTTGGAACCGGCAGTAAAAATCGACTACGTCTCCAGCTTGCGGCAGATCGTGCAAGACACGGAGACAAAGTGCGTCGAGATGTACGTCTCGATGCATACGGGCCCCCTCCTTCAAGTGCTCAAGTCCGGTGCAGCCGAAGAAGCGCAGCAGAGTCGCATGAACAGCGGCTCCGGATCAGCTTCTTCGTCGCGCACTGCATCGCGCACAGATTCTCGTACAGACTCGCGGGCGGGATCGTTCATAGGGGGCGAGTTTGCACTTTCGAGTCCCAGCACGACTTCAGCATCGTCACTCACAGTCGCAGTTGGGGGTTCGAGTGTGCCGAACGACGGTCGCCAGTACGTCTTCAACGTGCTCCTGCAGCTCATTACGCTTCGCAGCGAGATCGAAACCAGCCTCGCCAACTACACGCAGTGCACGGAGTACGTGCGCGCCGTCACGTTCCAGCTTACCTGTGTTCTCGGAGGATTTCTTGAGAGCTCGGTGCGGGAGCTCGAGACAAGCGCAGAGCCGACTGAGTGGCGACGCATCCAAGTACGTCGATGTGTATGAGCGCGAGCGAATCTAAGCGGTGCGGTGGGTGCTGACTTGTGGATGAAAACACTCGTAGCTGCTCGTGGAGACGCGGTTCTTCCTTTTCGCGCTCAGCGAAGTCATGTCAGAGCAGACGAAGATCCAGCTGATCGCGCTCGAGAAGACGCTGCAGCAGGCGAAAGCGAGCGAGAAGGCGGCGCTCGCTCACGTGGCGCTGCTGAGTCAGATGAAGCACCAGACGAAGCTGTACTTGTTGGCGCTCGGAGCGCGGTGAGCTGTGGCGATGACATCAAAATGGTCGGTCCCTCTTTCCTCGACTCCTATGGCCAGCCAGACACCAGGTATGCCCCGGAGTGGGAGCTCGCTTGCTCGGTTCGTCTCCGCCACTGGAGGGGGTTCTGCGCGCTCACTCTGGAGGCGGGCGATGCCGGAGTCGTCTGCAACGGCGGTCGGGGAGACTGCCGGTGACTTCGTGAAGCTCGCACCATTTGCTCTTCTTGGTCAGGTCTACATGTTCTCTCATTGCCACGCAGAGAAAACGATGACGAACGATGACGAACGATGACGAACGAGATCTGTCCGCAATTCGTACTTACTCGAAGGTTGTCCTGCCTTATATCACTATCAGTATGCTGTGAGCTATACCATCGTTTTTACGAATAATTTTTACGAGTTCTTTCGAAAGGGAGTATTTACAGGGAGTGGTTCTCAGAGAAAGAGGTTCGATCCTTCATTCTCCATCATCGCTCCCAAGCTCGAGATCCAGCAAGCGAGGACAGCGGCGGCGGCGGCGCAAGGGGCGACCACCACCACCACCACTAGCAGCAGCAGAAGAAGAACGGAAGCAGCGATGTGGCAGAGCCGGACGCTCTCGGCGGCCGCAGCGGCGCTCGTGCTGGCGCTCGCGGGCGTGCAGGCGGACGTGGACCAGTGGCCGTCGACGGAGGTGCGCGGCGTGAACCCACGCGCCAAGTGGACTAGGGGGGTCGCGTCTAACGCTCTACGCTCGCGCAGAATGACCACACGAAGCTGCAGATCGTGCTGCCCGAGTCGCTCATGAAGAAGGACGGGTACCCGCACAAGGACGCGCTCTTCGGGTACCCGGCGTACGCGATCGGCAGCCTGCAGACGCAGCTCATCTACACGAACTCGACGGGCTGCGAGAAGATCGTGGCCGACAACTGGGAGCCGCCGTTCGCGCTGCTGCTCGACCGCGGCGACTGCCACTTTGTGGAGAAGGTGCGCCAGGCGCAGCACGCCGGCGCGCGCGCGGTGCTCATCGCGGACTCCAAGTGCCTCTGCACGGACACGGAGTGTCTCTCGAGCACGGGCGACAACTTCTGCGAGACGGTGCTGCCGTTCATGGTGCGTGGGCTGCCATAGAGTGGGGAGAAGTCGACGAATGTGTGTGTACTGACGGACGCACTTGCGCATGGGGGCAGGCGGACGACGAGTCGGGCGGCGACATCTCGATCCCGTCGATGCTGATCCGCAAGAGCGACGCGGACGCGATCAAACGGTCGATCGCGCACTCGAAGGGCGTGAGCAACGTGATGGTCAAGTTCGACTGGGGGATCCCGTCGCCCGACGGCCGCGTCGAGTGGACGCTGTGGCAGAGCGCGTGGGACGACCAGTCGCTCGCGACGCTCGGGAAGCTGCAGGAGATGGTGGCGGCGCTCGGCAGCCGCGCGTTCTTCACGCCGCGCTTCGTCTCGTACAACGGCTCGAAGGTCGGCTGCCACGACGACGGCGGCGACGGCTTTGCGCAGGCGTGCGGCAACATGTGCCTGAACAAGGGTCGCTACTGCCTGCTCGACCCGTCGCCGTTCCACGACCGCGACTCGGGCGCGTCGGGCGCTGACGTGGTTATCGAGAACCTGCGCCGCAAGTGCATCTGGAAGCTCGCGTCGACGGAAGACCCGGGCGTGGGGCTCAAGTGGTGGCAGTACGTGAAGGAGTCGGGTGAGGAGTGCGGGCAGGACGAGAACGTGTTCAAGGAGCGCAAGTGCGCCGAGAAGATCATGCGCAAGCACAAGATCGACGTGCACGAGGTGGAGAAGTGCATGCAGCCGTACGGCATCGACGTGGACGCGAAGAACCCGCTGCTGGAGGAGGAGCTGAAGGAGCAGACGGCGCTGCAGCTGCTCCGTCTGCCGGCGCTCTACGTCGACGGCGTGCACGCGCGCGGCCGCGTGGACCCGACGAGCATCCTGGGCATGATCTGCGCGGGCTACGGCGTGCACGACCCGCCGGCGATCTGCTCGTGCGCCAACCAGGCGCCGATGGGGCTGCTCGAGTGCGTCAAGGTGGGCGGCATCTCGAACGCCGCGAGCATCGGTGGCGGCGGCTACTCGTTCGGCTCGGTGGTGGTGATCATGCTGTTCGTGGCCGGCGCAGTCTCGACTGCCGGGTTCGTGTACTGGCGCCGCACGCAGCGCCACATGCGCGAGCAGGTGCGCAGCATCCTCGCGGAGTACATGCCGCTGGAGGACCAGGGGCTGCTGGACGAGGTCGACGACGACGAGTACGATGGCCACCGCATGCACCCGGCGGCCCTGGCGGCGGCCAAGAGTCCGCGCGGGTACATGCCGACGCGTGGCTTCTTAGACGAAGAGGAGGACGGCGTGTAGCGCGCGAGCGAGCAGTGCGTCGTGACGTGTGAGTAGGTGATTATGCGCGGAGCCCGCGTCCACGCGAGCAGGAGGACGTCGACGACCAATGTGAGTGCTGTCGATGCAACGGATGCCGCGTGTTCGTTAAGGCTGGGGACCCGCTCGTCACGGCGTCAGGGTAGCATGAACTCCTTGTACGCGTCGTTGGCGGTCTCGTCGTGGTACAAGTACGCGAGCTGATCGAGGAAGCTCTGGAAGCGCGCGGCGTCCTGCGGCGGCACCTGGAAGCCCACGAGCACGCGGCCGACGTCGGCGCCGTGGTTGCGGTAGTGGAAGAGGCTGATGTTCCACTCGCCCTCGAGCTTGTCGAGGAACGTGCGCAGCGCACCGGGCTGGTCCGGGAACTCGAAGCGGAAGAGCAGCTCGTCCGACACGGTGCGCGACCTGCCGCCCGCCAGGTGGCGCGTGTGCACCTTGGCGAGTTCGTTGCGCGTCAGGTCGATGACGTCGTAGCCGGCGGTCTGGAGCTGCGCGATCGCGTCCTGCGCGCTGTCGAACGACGGCGAGTGGAACGACATGTGGACCAGCGCCTTGTCGGCGCGCGAGAAGCGGTAGCTGAACTCGGTGATGCGCACGCCCGCGCGGTCGAGCTCCTGGTAGAGGCGGCGGAAGGCGCCGGGCGCCTCGTCGATCTTGACGGACGTGAGCGTCTCGTTCGAGTCGGCGCGCTCCGAGACGAAGCGCAGGCGCGCGAAGTCGATGTTAGCGCCGGACGTCACGACCGCGAACGTGCAGCCCGTGAGCCCCTTGCGCTGCGCGTACTGCGTGACGCCCGCGATGGCGAGCGCGCCGGACGGCTCGAGGATCGCGCGCGTGTCGTTGAAGCCCCGCTTGATCGCCGCGCAGATCTCATCCGTGGACACGGTGAGCATCTCGTCCACGTGCTCGTGGCACACGCGGAAGGTCTCGGCGCCCACGAGCTTGACCGCCGTGCCGTCGGCGAAGAGCCCGACGTGCTCGAGCGCCACGCGCTTGCCCGCCGCGAGCGAGGCCGTCATCCCCGCCGCGTCGCTCGACTCGACGCCGATGACCTTGACGCTCGGGCGGATCTGCTTGACCCACGCCGCGATACCGGCGAGCATGCCGCCGCCGCCGCAGCACACGAAGATGGCGTCGAGCTGCTCGCCGCTCGTCTGCTGCAGGATCTCCATGCCGATCGTGCCCTGCCCGGCGATGACGAACGGGTCGTCGAACGGCAGGATCATCGTGCGCTTGTCCTGCTGCTCGAGGCGCTTGGCCTCGGCCGCCGCCTCGTCGAAGCTCTGGCCGTGCAGCACGATGTCGACGAAGTCGCCGCCGTGGTGGCGCACGGCCTTGAGCTTGATCTCGGGCGTCGCGAGCGGCATGACAATCACGGCGTTCACGCCGAGCTTGCGCGCCGAGAGCGCCACGCCCTGCGCGTGGTTGCCCGCCGAGCAGCAGACGACGCCGGCGCGCTTCTCGGCGTCCGAGAGGCTCGCCATCTTGTTGTAGCCGCCGCGGATCTTGAACGAGAAGACGGGCTGCAGGTCCTCGCGCTTAAAGTACACGCGGTTCTGCAGCTCGTGCGAGAGCGACGGCGCCAGCTGCAGCGGCGTCTGCCGCGCCGCGTCGTACACGCGCGACTCGAGGATCATGCGCCGGTAGTTGGGGTGCGCGTCGGTCGCGAGCCGGCGCCGCGCCGCCGCCGTCACCATCGACGTTGCTGGTCGGAGCGCCAGCGCGCGCAGCGTCGTCGTCATGGCCGCCGTGTGTCAAGCAAGTCGGTCGCGAGAGCTCAAGTGAGCTGCTCGAAGACGCCCTGTTGGATCCTGTTATCAACGCATTGCGCAAACAAAAGGCAACAAATTCCTATGGTACACGTCTACGCCCTGGGCGTCCAGACCGAGAGCACGCCGTCGGCGGTGCCCGTGTACAGTTTGCGCTCGTCGCCCGTGAGGAACACGGCGGTGACGGTGCTGCGCGAGGCCGGAGCCGCGCCCGTCGCGCTCGGCCCGTGGCGGCCCTTGAGCTCGACGCTCCAGTCGTCGTCGCCGAGCCCCGACTGCGAGTACGCCCAGACGCAGAGCACGCCGTCCGCGTGGCCCGTCACGACCGCCTTCTCCCTGCTCCACTCGGCCGCCGGGCTCCGGTTCAGCGCTAGCGCCGTGATCTGCGACCGCGGGAACACCGGGTCGAGCTGCAGCGCGTCGTAGCTCAGGCGCGCGAGCAGACTGCCGTTCACGTCGTACACGCCGAAGCGCGCGCCGGCGGCCACGACGACGTCGCCGCTGACCTCGTTGATGCAGATGGCGCCGATCTTGCAGTACTCTGCTGGAAGCCGCGCGACGACGCCGCCGCCGCCGCCCGCCGAGAGCGAGCGGGGGCAGTCCGAGAACGGCGGGAGCGTCGCCATGTACCGCATCCGGTTCAGGTCCCACATCACCACCACGCCGCCAGAGCAGCCGCTCACTGCGATGCTGTAGGCGCGGCACGCGTGCACCGCGGTGATCGCCCGGTGGTGCGCCGGCGTGACGAGCGTCGCCAGCGGCGCCAGCGACCGCGCGCTCTGGCCAGTGGTGTGGAGCCCCATCGTGTACGTGCGGCGCCGACTCCCGCTGCTCGTGGACGAAAACGCGCTTCGCTTCGCGCTGAACTCCCACACGCGGATCGCCGGGGAGCCCGCGCCGCCAGTGACGATCGTGCGTCCATCCGACGTGATGCACGCGACCGTCACGTCCGCCATCACCTCGAACGACGCGATCACCTTCGAGTCGCCACCACTCCCCGTCTCGCTCGAGCCCACGGACACGACCTTGAGCGACCGGTCTTGGAACCCCCAGGCGAGGAACTCGCTGTTGCGCGGCGGGATGAGCAGACACTGGTCCCCCACCGCCGCTGCTCGCACCTCCCGCGCGACCGACCCAGCAGACAAGCCCACTTGACAGATGCTCGCAGCCAGCACGCCGGAGCTCAGCTGCCGCGCTCGCAACGGAGCCGAGCCCGAGTGCGCGGACTCGCGGCAGCGGTACAGCGAGAGCAGCGGGTTCGCCGCGACTTCGCGCTTGACTTGCTGCTGCAGCAGTGCGGCTTCGTCCAGGATCCGCGTCGTGTCGGTCGCGCTGCCACCCAGGCCGGTGTTCGACAAGATCGTCTGCATGCGGCTCATCAGCTCGCTCGAATCCATCGCGCCGATGAACGAACTCGCGAGCGCACTCCTGCTCGTGAGAGGAGACGCAGCCGTGAGCTGGAGGCCTGCACTGGAGGATGACGGAGTGGCGGAAGACGACACTGGTGTAGACCGCGCGTGATCACTCGAGTCGTTGCTGCTCGCTGAAGAAGCAAACTTCTCGATCGAGCTGGGACCGAGTGAGGTCGGCCCTGCTGAAGTGGTGCTGGGTGTCAGCAGAGACGCGCCACTGCTCACCGGCGCGACACGAGCTCTCGCTGGGTGCGGCGTCTTGAAGAGCTGCGACGGAGTCTGCCCGAACTCGTTGATCTGGTCCACGATCGCGCGCTTCATCGCCTCGTCGGCGATGCTCTCGAGGTCCACTGCTCCCTCGTACGTGAGGTGGTAGAAGACGTTGCACGCGTCCACGGCGGCGGCTCCTTGCTGCTTGTACCCGAAGATCAGGTCGATCCAATGGTGCAGGTTCGCCGACACGAAGTTGCTCTCGAGCGCCTCGCGATTCACGCGCACGAACTCCTTCGCCGACCCATGGGCCCACGGAGGAAGCTCAACATCGTCGACCTTCGCCCCGCTCTGGTCCCGCCCGAACTCGACGTTGTTCGCGTTCTTGAGGAACGTCGGCAAGTAGAAGAACTCGGGGACGAGCTCTTTCACGTCCTGCGTGCCGTTCTGCGCGTTTTCGATCCCCGCCGCGCTGTTCCACGCGCCGCAGACGCTCGAGAAGAGTCGGTCCGCGTGGTCGAACTTCCCGCCTTGCAAGTGCACCAAGTGCGTCGAGAACGGCTCGACGCGCATCAGGTAGTGGAGGACGATCGCCGCGGACGAGTAGTGCGTGCCGTAGTGAAAAGGCTTGGCGGTGAGCAAGTCGTCGGCGTCCGGGCTCTCCGACAACCCAGCGTATCGCGCGCGGAACTCGTCTTCGCGATTCAGCGCTCCCATCGGCTTGCTCAGGTCCCGATACACTCTCGGGTCGCTCAGCTCGATCACTTCGGACGTGTAGTCGGACAGTATCCACGGGAACACCTGCGGTCGGTTCGGTCATGAAGGACAGAAGGACAGCCGAGTGAGCAGATCGCATCGCAGGTTAGTAGGTTCGCTCGCTGATCAACCGCGTATCGTTCAGATCGCAAGAGCTGACGTACCGGGTACTGCGTGAGGTCGTTGTACGATCGCCCGGCGAGTGTGTTGAGATGCATGAGATACTCGAAGTTCGAGATCTCTCCTCCGATCCAGCGCTCCGTCATGCTGTTCCGCATTAGCTTCCGCAGCTGCGAGTACAAGTCTCCAGAGACAACGGTCCGGTCGATCCCATTCGCGGCTCCGCGCACGTTCGGGCACTTGTTCAGCAGGGAGTGGAACACGTTCTCGCGCTGCTGGTTCGACTCGAACGTGATCTGGTAATGTGCGAGCACGGTTAGTGTCTTCGCACACAGCAACTGCCACACAAGCCAAACAACGCACCAGGTAGTTCCGTCCGTCGTGAGCGAAGATCTCGAGTGCAACGTGCCGAAGCTGATACCGTCGCTTGTGCAGTTCGACAATGTCGTCGTACGACCAGAAGCGGCACTGATGCGTAGTGCTGGACCGCGTGAACTGAATGGGCGGGAGCGTACTGCAGCCGGCAGTGTTGCTGAGCGTTCTCTCTGATCCCCACCGATCCGAACTACTCTCGGTACGGGAATGGCGGTGGCGCAGACTGAACCCGCGCTCCAGACGCGTCGGCGTACCCTTAGACACCTCCACAACTCGCGTCTGCGTGGTCTGCTGGCCTGTAGCTTCGAACTCAGATCTACTTCGCTGATGCACCTGCATGCGCTGGTAGTTGTCCACGATGTACGCGTGGTCATTGCAGAGAATGAACACTCCAGGGCACGAGTCCATGCCGTCGATGCGCAGGCAGTCGTAGATGTCCATGATCTCGTCGCCCGGCACCAGCAGTGGACGGAGCTTCTCATCCACCACAGACTCTCCAATGCTCGAAGAATCACCTCCGCCCGGCAGAAACGTGTGACTCCGCTCGCCGTCCTCGTAATCCTCGCTTTCATCATCGTCGTCGCTGTTCAGACTGTCCTTCCTTCTTCCACGGAGCGCGTACGACGACTGAATCTTGCTCGCTTCATCAACCAGCTTGAAGTCTTCAAACGAAGCGTACCGGCGTTGGTCCGCGCCGGCATCGTTCAGCGCGCTGACATGTCGATCCGAATCGCTCGGACTTTCGATCGCGGACGGTGGCTGCCACTCGTGGCCTCGAGAACAGATCTCGTGTCGCAAAGCCCCAAGATCGCTTTCAGAGTACCGCCGCTGTCGCAGAGGTCGAAGAACGACGTGCGAGTGGCGTGTCGACGCCTTCAAAAGGCGTACGTCTGGCTGTGAAACGAGGTAGCGCTGGTCGTCCTTGTCGTCATCGTCGGTCGAAGTTTCTGCGATGTGATGTCGCTGCTTGATGAACCGCTTGCGCATTCGAAACGGTCCCTCCGTGAAGTCCAAGCGCCACGTACTCTTCTCGACCGCGCTTCGCCGCGTCGCGAGAAACATGGACGTACTCTCGATCGCGACGTCGCTCATCATGGCCGAGTTGCTCAACGCAGTCAGATACGCGTCTTCCTCAGAGATGGCGTCGCCGAAAGCATGCTGCTGTAAAGTGAGCTTGACGTGCTGCCACTGCCGTGCAATGAACTTCTGGCGATCGATGCGGTCTTGACGCCACTTGACCTGCCGTCGGAACTCCTTCTGCTGCACCTCGTTCAGTGAATACACGAGCGCCTTGCTTGATTCACTGAGCCACTCGCAACGCTCTTTCAGCCGCCGCGCCTGTTTCACGACTCTCGCTGACGCTCTCTTGTGGGACGCTATCCAGATCTCCCGCACCGACTCCTTCACTTCCATGATCGACTTGAGGAACGTGCGGTCCAAGTTGATTTCGAGCTCCTTCAGCGGCGGTCCAACCAGCTCGAGCCACTTCTTGAACTTGACGAATGCTGGCGAGTTGATCGCAAGAGTGTTCGGTTCTCCTCCTCCTCTTCCTTCTTGCTCTGACGCCGTCAACTCTGTCGACGGACAGTCGAGCAGTGCGTCGAAACCGCTTTTCATCAAGTTGACCGAGTACGGCGGAGCGCCGGGGCGTCGGATCTCGACTGTCAGTAGCTCCACCATGAACGCGCGCTGGAAGTACAGCAGGTCGACCCACACGTGAACCGCTGCTTCCTGGAGCAGCGCGCTCGAATCGCTAAAGAGCTGCAGCAGATGCCTGCACAGGCAGACAAAGAACTCCTTGTCCTGCTTGTTGCGCGACCCGAGCACGACGTCGCGATTCATATGAACGAGCTGCAGCATTGCCGCGAGCTCCGAGTCGCTCACTTCGACTTTGTGGCCGTGCAGCATGTGAAGGATGGCAGCGTTCAGCGTGGCATACAGCGCCTCGAGCAGACTCTCGAGCTCCGCTGGCTTGGACAGACTCATGCGGCCAATGATCTGGCGAATTTGCCGCCGCTTCTTTCCCTTGTTCAGTTTGTCCTGGATCATCCCGCCAATCGATGTCGCCGTCGACGACGAGAACACCGAGAAACCGCTGCCACTGCCGCCTCCACTCCCGACGATCCCGATCGACGTTTCCGCGAGCACGAAGAGCGTGAACTCGAGCAGTCGGATGGGTCCACAGCTGAAGTGGAGGCTACCGCAGCATCTGAACGGGGACGGACACGCGTCTCCTTGCTGTGCGCGCTGCCAGCTGTGCATCTTTTGCACTGCGAACTTTAAGAAGTCGCGCAGGTTCTGCGCAAAGAGTTTGTGCTGCGCCAGGACCTCTTCATCACCGAACGCGTCTTGGATCTGCGCCACGAGTCCGAGTATGACGAGGCTCTGGAACTGCAGGAGAAGGCCTTCGTGTAGCGCCGGTAGAAGATTTGCGCCGAGCGCATCGTCAAAGAGTGCCTCGATTACATCGTTGCCCCTTGGGTAGTCGAGCAAGAAGTTCATCAGCACATCGACGAGGAGGCGAAGCGCACCAGCGGCAACTGGGTGCGAGAACGGATCCACTCCTGTCGCGTCCATTGAGGCTGCCTCCTCTGCCAGAGTGATCGCGCAGATCGCTGCTTCATAGGCGTTCAGCTCTCTCTTCTGACTCAGCAGCGTTTGGTGGATCTGGTTTCTCGACGGCGCGTACCGTCCCATCACCTGGTACCGGCCCGCAGCGCACGCCAACAGTGCAAGCTCTTCGAGGATCTCCGAGCGGAATTTGTCGCTGCCAGTAGCTAGAAGCTTGTGAAGCGCCGGCATCTTGTCGTAGAGGTGGTGGAGGAACGCCAGCACCTGCGTGTGGAAGACCTCCTCGATCGCCTGGCGATCACTGTCGGCACCTTTTGGGAAGCGGATCTTTTCTCGCTGGAAGAGTCCCTCTCTGCCGCCTTCCATACGCCTGCTCTGCTGGAGTGCGGCGATAGCACTCGGGTCGTTGTAGTGGCGGCGCACAACGCCCAGGATCACACTCACGATGCTCGGGTTCAGGATTCGGCCGCTCTGGATGTTCAGCTCAAAGTCCTTGCTCAGGAAGAACATCTCGAACTTGATGTTGTGCGGGATCCCATCGACTGGAGTTCCCAACATGATGCAGAACAGGGTATACCACATCTTGTCGAACGGGAACCAACCGAACTGACGCTGGGATCCAGGAGTAGCGCATCCAACGCTCCCGTCACCACCACTGCTGTTGCTGTTGCTGATCGTCCGGGATGCTCCGTGATCGCACGGAAGTCTTTGTGCCAGCAGCCGGTAGTACCCTTCCTTGTTGAAAAACGCCTCGTAACGCGGTTGGCTGAGAAGCGCGCATAGCAGTCTCAGTGTGAGAATCACGGTCGACGCCGCAGCTGGAATAGAGCTGGACACCTCAGGGATGTGGAAGAGGAAGTAGCAGATCCATCGAGGCGATAGAGCCTTGCGAAACCCGGTCAAACGCGTTGACGACGGGAGTTGGATGCGCGATGCCGTTGTTGATCCAGTGATCCCAGACGTCGAGCTTGTTTTACCAGTCACGAGCGTTGGAGTCGGTGCGCCACTGCCACTCTCGCTCGCGGTGGTCACAGTCCCATCCGCTTCGTCTCGCTCCTTGCTTTCTTTCAAATCGTGCTTCTGTACAACCTTGAGCAGCATATCCACGAGTAAGTCTTGGATGTTTCGCTGCTGCTTCCACCGCATGTCGCTCTCCTCGTCGCCAACCTGCGCATCGCACACTGGAGTTGAAGTTGCGGTGGCGAAGAAGCGCTCAGCTCTCGGCGGTTGATGTCCTCCTCGCGGGCTGAGATTCAACGTCACAAGAGCGCTCTCTGCGCTCGAGGATGAAGGCGTCGAGCCGATGTTGAACGCAAGCGAAGGAACCGCACTGGAGAGTGCTCGCCGCCGCCCGAGCGTCTTGATCTCCTTGTTGCTCGCTCCAGCAAAGAACTGCATCGATCGCGAGCTTGTGAGAAACGACGCAACGTCAGCGAAATTCGTCTCGAGACTCGAGTCGTGACGGTCCATGCCGGTCAGACACACCAAGATCAAGTCCGCGATCACGCGTAGAAGCTCGGACTCGACGTTGGGGTCGAGAAACACGTAGAGAAGCTGACGCACGATCGAAAGCGACTGCAGCTGCACCCGATTTCGCTCTCGGAGATCTTCGTCGCCCGTGACGAGACACGAATACAGCGACGAGAACAGAAACCTCTGTGTCTCCTTGCCAACTTTCTGCCACAGCGAGTAGTCCAAAACGAAGTACTGCAACGCTTGCAGATTCCGAATTGATCTCTCCCGTGACTCGAGAGCACGCGACAACTCGCACGGTGCCTCGTTCGCATCCAGGACTTCTTCTTCGGTATCGATGCCGACGATCCGGAACAGAAGCTGCAGCGTTGTCGTGTCGAGAAGAGGTGCTTTTTGGTGCAGCAGATAGCTTACGATGCCATACCCGTGCTCTTGCTCCATCGCCTCCAGGTTTGACGCGTTCTCTCGCATTAGGCTCCACAGAAGTCGAAGTGCCAGCGCGACGTCACGAGTGGTGTTCGCGCTTTCCAGCAAGATATACGCGACTTGGCACGCCGAACTGCTGAGGTCATGGAGCACATCGCCAATCGTCACAGGTGTATACCCTGCTGCTCCACCCATCATCTGCGCGATCGGGCGTCCATCAAGTCGCGTGCTCGGGATGACGGAAGAGTCTGTTCCAGTCGCATTCCGGGCTGAGTACGAGAGCAAGACTCGGTCCTGCTGGATCGGGATGCCGATGAGAGGCACAGCGCTGGGAAGGCGGGCAAAGAGACTCGCATCCGACTTCATATCTTGAACAATCGCGGCTGCTGCCGAAGAAGCCGCGGATGCGAGGGAGAGACTGCCGCGAAGAAACGAATTCTTGCTCACTCGCTCTGCGTCGACCGATTCGATGAGTGCGCGTAGTGGGTCGCGCATGTACTCGTCGATGGCCGCCAGATTCCGCACATTCAGATGATCGAAACACACCGGGAGTTCGCCGTTGCCTGTCGCGCCAGAGAACAGCCCGTCGTAGCGAGGACCGGCAGCGAAGACCGTGTTGACCGAAAACGCCGAGATGGGCTCATCCACCAGGTAGAACGCCCTCACGGTCCAGGCAGAGCTGGACACCCTCCGTGCTTGCGATGGGGTACCGATCAAACTGTTCAACGGCTGACCATTGGTGATGCTTGCGGGGTAGGACATCTTCACTGTCTCCTGCAAAACTCCATTGAGGTAGAATGACACCGTGCTTGACTGAAAGCGTTGTCGAGAGTGCACGAATGCTGCATGATACCACTTGCGCGGCTCGATCGGCGTGTGGCTGAACTGGTGCAGAGTACGCGCCGCACTTGTTCGCATGAACACCCGCGTGCCTTTCAGAAATGCCTCGGACACAGACTTGGAATCGCCGGAACGGAACCGAAACAAGTAGAACATCGGAGGGTTGCAGATCACACACTCGCCGCCGCAGTTGACCAGTGCTTCCATACACGGCCGGCACGCGCGATGCGAGCACTTGAGCGCCGTCTCCTCTCGAAGCGAGCCGGTGCAGAGAACGCACTTCCGAGCCATGAAGTATTCCCGATACAACTTCTCGCGTTCGTCCTTCGCCTCCAGGACATCCGCGCGGAACCAAAGCATGACGGAGTACCCATCGTTGGGTGGCCAGATCTTTGACACATTGGCAAAGCTCGGAATCGGAGATGCAGAGGCTGAAGTCGAAGTCCCTGCTGCGTTGACGCTGTTTCGCACGTGAACTTCTGGGGTTTGGATGTGCGCGAACCCGTCCATGGATAGATCGAAGTGGATACCTGCGACTCGTACTGTTGACTCGATCACGCTGGATGTCGCCAAATCGACGAAGATCTTGAGAAGCGCGGACGCAACTGATGGTGTCGAGTTGCCCTGCACACCGGTTTGGAGCGCGAGTGCTTCAGCCGGTTCGTTTCCAGTCTCAGATCGCTGCGCATGCTGGGATCCACCGTGAGTTGCCGTTGTTGAGCTTGCGAGATGCAGAACCGACTTGATCCAGAGAGAGAGCTCGTGGTACGATATCCCGTGCGGAGCTATGTTCGACAGCAAGCGAACCACGTGGAGGTGGTACGGGCTGAGATCCGTGACGAGCGCGTCGTGCAAGCGCTCAGCATTGCCACCAAAATCTGGCACATCGATTCGGCGAGTACTTCCAAACGAGCGAATCACCAGCTCAGCGATGTCGCTAGATCCAAGTGCCCGCGCGTTCGCTGGTCTGATTGGCAGTCAAGCAAACCATGTCAGCAGGCTGCACAGCAACCGATGCGAGTCAGTCGCATACGTACTTCTCTGAGATCGCGCCGCAGAGGTCGAGTATCAAGCAGATATCTTGACTGCCCAGAAGCGATGCCCAACGGCTCAGAAGTTGAACCACGACCCCAAGCGCGGCCGAGTGTTGAACTTCCACAACACCAGCGTCCAGCGCTGCAGTGCCAGTAGAAGCTCGTTCCACCGTGGTACATGATGTTGACTGGCCACAGCCGACGACACGCTCGATGGAGAAGTCCCCGATGCAGACGCTTAGCAGGGAGCCCAAACTCCACATCAGCAGTCTGCGAGTACGTTCGTGGTTCCCGGACTGGGTCTTGAAGAAACGGTGAAGAATGTCGCTGTAGAAGCCGAACGTGACCGTTCTACACCAAAAGCAACAATGTCAGTCCACGCGTTGCACCAGCTCAAGAGAACACACGTCGAAGCGGCTCACCTGCTGAACTCCTCGCCAGCATTCTTGTTGTGCGTGATCTGGAGATGGATGAGCCGCATCGCGAGGCATGCAGTGGCACTCGTCCTCTCGTTTGCGCCTTCACTCGACCAGTCCGCAGTCGAAAGCTCGCACAGCATCGCAAGACTTGTGTTCACAGCCCCACAATCGATCATCGCCGGAAAAATGCGGTCGCGATCTTGATCTGAGAAGGTGCCCAAGCTGCTGTGGGTGTCGACAGAGTCCTCGAACAGCGCTGTCATCTCCTGCATCTTCGGTGGCCGAATCAGCGCTTCCAATACCCCGAAAACGACGCGCAGCAGTCGCTCAAAGTCGACAGGAACCGGAACCCCAGAAGGTACACTGGCACTAACGCCGCGTGAGACCAACAGCGTCGCGCGTCGAGTGCACTGCAGTAAACAGTTGATAGCGTTGTACACGCTGGTGTTCTGCCTCTTGAACGTCAGCGCGAGACGGAGGATCTTGCTCCACAGAAGAATAGCAGCGTCCCGGAACTCCTCGCTTGCGATCAAGGCGCAGACGCATTCGAGCGTCTGCGAGCTGCACAAACTCTCAGCGTATAAGTCTTGTTTGTCGTCGCCCTTGGTGTCACCGCTTGAGCTGGTCGCTTCTTCCGCAAAGATGACCAACACGTCCACCAACGTGCTGAAATCTCGAGCGCTAAGCGCACGTAGCTTGGTCGTCGGTGCGTCGTCTTGTGCTGGTCGGCAGTGTGATTCCAGTAGAACGCGCAAGTTGCTGTCGCTGACTGCCAAGTACTCGCCGGACATGTAGTCGACGGCGCCAAGTCTCAACGCGCTTGTCGGGTACGCGACATTCACGAAGCCATCTCCGCAAGCAGGTCTCCGGAGTGTCTGCAGCCGAAACATGCGAAGAAGACTCTCGAGCACACCAACAGTGCGCAGGATCCGCGCGTAGCTATCGTGGAATCTCAGCAGGTTCGTGAGGAAGCCGAGAAGTACCGAAACGCTGGTGGTGCCGGCACCGTTGCCGTCTGTCACATCCTGGTTCGCGCACAACCGTTGTTAGAGCGTCGAGCGACTTGCTGGTGTGTGGGCTACGATCACCATGCACTCACCTTGCACAGAGTCTGCTTGATCGCAGAGAGTTCTGCGTACGGAATCACGCGGGCTTCGATGGCGATCGCAGACAGCACCGAGCTCACCGTCGCTTGCGTGAGCTCAGGGTACTCGTCCAGCCGGAGGATCACGGTCTCCATCACCCGCGTTTTCTGAACGCACACGATAGCGAACGGTTAGCAGCGTCATCTCGAGCGCACATACACCCCACACGTACCATAACAAGAACGTAGTCGTATCGGCTGTGGCACAGGATGCGTCCAATCCGCTCGATGTACTTGCACTCCACTTGCTGGCGATATAGTCTCTGGATCCCCGCGTTTGCATCCGACGGGCTCGTGTTGCTCGTCTGTTGCTCCTCCGACGTCGGCGTGTGAAGATACTCGAGAACGTCGGCCAGCACCCGAAACGCGTCGCAGTTGAACGACGAGTGCGTCGAGGCTTGCGGGAGGTCGCCGGTCACGAGCGCAAAGTGCTTTTGCGTAGCGACGTCCATGTGCGTCTTCCCGCTCTCGTTCCCGCTGAGCGCCAGGCCACTCAGCGCCATTGCGATCGCTTCCTGATCCTGGATAAACTCGCTCTCGCGTACGTCGACAGCAAGCGACGACGACGCTGTCGCCGAGAGCTGACGCTGGCTGCTCTCGAAGATCGCGGCGAAACGCGCCGTCGCCTGCTGGTAGAACTGGTTCTGCCGCGCTTGCTCGTGCAACACGGTCGAGCCGGCCGCGATCGCGTGCTTGAGGATGTAGCTGGCGACCGAAAGCACCTTCGCGAACACGCGGGCGTCGTCCTGGACCGTCCTGAGCAGCTCCAGGAGACACTTGTGCTCCAAGATGTGGGGTACGAGCGTCTTTCGCCACGTCTCACGGCTTCGCGAGCGCACGAGCTTCTCGACGAGCTGCAGCAAGAGCGAAGGCGCATCCACAAGGGTGTGAGTCAGGCTCGAGCAGCGATCGTCGATAGAAAGGAAGCGCACCGCTAGGCTCGCGAGGTGCAGCGCTCGAGAGCTCGGGAAGGACAGCGTGAAGAGCCGGTGCAGTGTGCTGGTGTCCACGAGCTCCTGCACGACTTCTTCGTACGCGATCGCCGCGCCGAGGAACGCGAGCGCCGCGTCCGCCAGCTGCTGCAGCGCCGCGCCAACCGCCGCGTCACTCGACGCCAGCGCTTTGAGCAGCTTTACGAGCGTGGACGGCAGCCGCTCGCTCGCGACGGCCACCGCGTGCTCGCGACGTGCCAAGAGGCCGCCGAGCACGCCGAGCATCGCGGCGCAGTCGGCGGCGTCCTCCGCCGCCATCGCGAGCGTCGAGCCAAGTGTCCCTTGCATGCGACTGGCGCTCAGGCTCTCGAGGCTGCGGCCAACGCGCTGATGCGTGCGGTGCGCACAGGCAGCGGCGAGCGCCACGCGCTCCTGTTCGGACCTGTTGGCGCACGCATCCGAGGGTCAGGCCGGCAATGCGAGAACCGCTGGGTGGTTTGGCTGCGTCACGCACAGTGCGGTCGCAGGCCGCTCCGCTTGCGTAAACGCGATGCGCAGCTGGTGCAGCGCGCGCCGCTGGGGTGCGGGCGCGGTCGCGCGCACAAAGTCGGCGGCCGCGGCGCGCAGCTCGTCGGCGTCCACGTCTCGCGCCGGCGCCACGCTGTTGGGGCTCGAGCCGCGCGCTCGCGGGTTCGGATTTGGTGGTGGCGGTGGCGGCGATGACGCGTGTGCGTCATGGCGCGTTGCGCCTTCGTCCGCGGGGCTCGCGGGCGCCGAGCCGGAGGCGGAGGAGGCTCCGCTCGCGCGGCGGTGGAACAGCCGCTTCATGCACGGCGATCTCAGAAATCACCAAAATGCTCCACAACACATAGCGAAACCAAGTGAAAACGCGAAAAACGATGGCGACGACGCCGACGCGACCCGCGGCTGGCAAGAAGCTGACGCGCGTGAAGGAGCTGACGCCCGCGCTCGCCGACCGTGAGGTGAGCGCTAAGGTGGTGGTGATGGAGTCGAACGCCAAGGACGAGGCGAACGCCAGCGCGAACGCCACGCTGCTCGTGGGCGACGATTCGGGCTGCGTGAGCCTCGTGCTGCCCAAGAGCGTGGCCGCGCACGTGCGGCTCGGCGACATCCTGCAGCTCTCGCAGGCGCAGGTGGTGCTCAAGCACGGCCGGCTGTACCTCTGGGGCGGCCGCGTCGAGCGCGTCGGCGAGTTCCTGCTGCTCTTCAAGGAGGCGCACAACGTCAGCACCGTCACGTGGGTCAAGGACCCGGCCAACCCGGACGTGCTGGTGCGCGCTCTCTTCTCATTGCTGCGACTGATGGGCTCGTGCTCGCACATGAGTCTCACTATCACTGTGTGTGGCTGCGGCACAGGTGCCAGGGAAGAACCCGGCGAAGCGGCCAAAGCAGCAGCCGGCGCCGACCTCTGCAGCTGCAGCTGCAGCAGCCGCGAAGGCCTAGCACTTGGATAGAGTGAGTGAACGAACAGACGCAGCTCTCAGGTGCTCGATCGCTCTTCTTATAGCTCTGCAGTTCCGTGCTATTAATAGCGACTGCGAGCGGCGCGAGGGGCGTGCAGAAGCTGTGAACTTGTGCGCTGCCTGCGTCCCGAGATGCTCGCTGGCGAAGCCGTCGACGGCTAACGCAGCGATCGGCAGCAGCGAGAAGCTCGGCGGTTCGGTGGTTCAATCGGTCGCTCGGGAGGCTCCGAAACCCGCGAGGCAGGGGACTGGAGACAGCGGCGCCGCTCCGAGACGCAGCATGGGCGACGACCGAATCGAAGTGCGCGCAGTGGTGAACGCGGCACCGGCGCCCGCCACGGCGCCGCCGGCGGAGCTCCTGCGCGACAGCTCGTTCCGCATCGGCCAGCGGAACCGCTCGTCGTCCGGGAGCAGCAGCAACGACCGGCGCAGCAGCCTGCACCACCGCAGCTTCGTGTTCCCGGCGCACGAGATCCTCCCCACGAGCGCGCTCATCCAGCAGCCCGGGCAGTTCAGCAACCACAGACGCACGTTCCAGGCGCCGTTCTACGGCACCGCCAAAGTGCAGCCGACGCACGCGGTGGGCAGCGACGCCAGCGCGGGCGTAGACGATGCGGCTGCGCGAACCTCCAAGCGCGCCGAGATGCAGGTCTTCCCACTGCGCTTCAAGGACGCCAGCCTGGACGAGGTCTTCTGCAAGCACTACAATCTCTACGTGCTCAAGAAGGTGCGCGTCGCGAACCAGATCGTGTTCGTCATGAACGCGGTGCTGCTCCTCGGGCAGCACCTCACGCGCGCGCAGAGCTACCGCGACAGCACGTTCTCGTCGCGCGTGCTGCTCATCGCGCTCACGTGGTGGTTCTACTGCGCGTCCTACTTCTCGTGGTTCCAGCGCTACTTCGACCAGGTCGTGTTCGCGCACTACTTTCTCCACGGCATCGTGCTCATCCTGCCGCGGCTGTTCCACCTCGTCGAGTTCTGGCGCAACACCGACGACGCCGTGCTCTCCGAGTCGACGCTCTTCTGCTCCCAGAAGAGCGTGCGCATGATGTCGCTCATCTACTTCCTCGTCGTCTTCAACGCGAGCGGCATGCGCTTCACGACGGCGACGATCTGCGCGCTCTGCCACGTGTCCACGAAGATCTTCTTCGTGGTCGTGTTCTGCAAGCAGTGCACGTTCCAGGACTTCGAGTCGAACGTCAGCCTCGCGATGGTCGGCTTCTGCATGCTCTCGTCCTACTACGGCGAGCGCCACGTGCGAACAGAGTTTGTCGAGCGGCTGAGCGTAGCGGAAGAGCGCAAGCGGCGAGACGACCTGCTCGAGACGATGCTGCCCGTGAACATCAAGGAGAGTCTCAAGCAAAAGCGGACTGACGACCTCGCTGAGTACTACGAAGAAGTCTCGATCCTCTTTTGCTACGTGAGCAACTTCCAGGTGCTGTCCAAGCACGCGTCTGCGATCGACCTCGTCAAGCTCATCAACCGGATCGTGTTCTGCTTTGACAAGGCCACTGACGCGCGCGGCGTATACAAGGTCGAGGCGATCGCAGAGACGTACATGTGTACCGCCGGTGTGCCGTACCGAGACCCGTATCACTGCGAAAAGATCGCCGACATGGCGCTCACGATGATGCGCATCTGCGAGACGGAGAGTTGGAGCTTCAACGGCGTGGAGATCCAGCTGCAGATCGGTATCCACTCCGGTCCTGTTGCAGCCGGCGTGGTTGGCAGCAAGACGTACAGCTACCATCTTTTCGGAGACACCGTGAACACGTCGTCTCGGGTCTGTTCGTCGTGTCTTCCGGGCAAGATCCAGATCAGTGAGCGCACGCGGCAGCTCCTGTCGCGGTCGGGATACTACATGATCACAGATCGAGGGATGATGAACCTCAAAGGCAAGGGTATGGTCAAGCTCTACTGGCTCGACGGCAAGTACTCGCTTCCGACGCGCAGCGAGGTGCCCGACATCAGCAGCTCGTTCGAAGCTGCGATCGAAGAGTCAATCCGGTCTGACGTCGTTGGGTACGCGCCGCATCACCGCAGCGACGACTACATTGGCTACATGAGCGCGATCGAGATCAGCCGCGGCACGCTGCGCTTCCAACCGAAAGCCCGACGTAAGATCGGCAAGCACGAGGTGGCGCCAGCGCCGACCGACATCAAAGACATATCGGGCACTGCGGCTGAGATGGAGAACGTCTTCCGCAAGGACCTGGATCGAGACAGCACACCGCAGTTCCTCTCCTCCGTGCAGACCATTGCGCTCGTGTTGCTTGTGACGCTGGCGTCGCAAGTATACAACCAAAAGGCGGCGAGTCGCAACGGAAACATGCGCTACGCTATCAACGTAGTGGCGCTCGCTGCAGTGACGGCGCTGGCGCTCTTCATCAAGCGGTACCCTCCGTTCTTCAAAGTGAAGGAGGTGTGCGGCACGATCGGGGGCATGCTGTTCGTGTTCGTCATCAATCTCCAGATTGTTCTTCCAGACGACACGGCGACGTCGGAATCTGGGAATGCGAGCAGCGTGAATGGCAGCGAGGTCAAGCACCTCCATCTCAACTACCTCGACTTCAACATCCTCCATGCCGTCATCTTCGGTCTCGCTATTCGACTGCGGTTCGTGAACTCGGTCGCCGTGAACCTCTGGACGTTCGTCGTATACTTGACGTTGACGATCATCGTGAAAGCCGAGACGTGGATGCAGATCGCTGAGAGCTTTCTGCTCTTCCTCGCAACCTTCTGTGTCTCTGGGCACTTTGGCTACAAGCGCGAGTTCGGCGTGCGCTGTGACTTCCTGCTCAAGTGCACGCTGCGTCTCGAGAAGCAAAAGTGCGAGGATCTGCTCGCGAACATGTTGCCAGCGCCGCAGTACGCGGAGGCGCTCATGTCGCAGTCCACAGTCGTCGACGAGCTAGCTGAGGTGACGCTGCTGTACTCGGACATGGTCGGCTTCACGACGCTCGGCTCGAGTCTCAAGCCGGGTGACATCTGCGTGCTGCTGAACAAGATCTACTCGGCGTTCGACAAGCACCTCGACCAGTTCGGAATCTACAAGATGGACACGGTTGGAGACGCGTTTATCGTCGTTGGCGGGCTACCGACACACAAGAGCGAGCGGCATCACGCAGCTGCGGTCGCGGCATTTGCCATCGAAATGCTGCACGAGATCGACCGGTTCTGCGCCGAGTCGAAGGTGACGCTCCAGATGCGCATCGGGATCCATACAGGCAAAGTGGTCGGAGGAATCGTCGGTATCAAGAAACCGCGGTATCTGATCTGGGGACACCACACGGTCATCGCGAACTTGATGGAGTCTCGCGGCACGCCAGGGAGGATCCAGATCTCCGAGGACACGTTCCAGCACCTGCGCGGGTGTCCCGAGTTTCTCCTCGAAGAGCGCGCCGGGCGGGTGCAGATCAGCGAAAACGAGGTCATGCGCACGTTCTTCATCGCGAAGAACCATCACTCGGTCAAGGACCGCGTGGTCAACCAGTACCTGCAGTCTCGACCGGCGCTCAACTTGTTCGCGCTCGCGCAGCTGCGCAACTGTCTGCAGCTCCCCGAAAACTCGCCGTTGTCCAAACAGTTGGAAGCCGCGCGGCCGCCGATGAACAAGTCTCGCTCGTTCGTCGATATCATCGGCAAACGATACTGATCGAGATGTCGAGAAGCGGTCGGTGCTGAGTGAGATGCATGAGAGGCACGAACGCTTTTTGAACTCGGTGTGTTCCGTGGGAACTGATCACACGCTGCCTTCTCGCCGTCGAGGAGGAGACGCGGTGTTCTTGACTCCGCCGCGGTGGTGAGGTCCGTTGTCGCTGGTCTCTGTTGAGCTGAGTCTGAGCTCCGCTAGCGCCAGCTTCTTGCTGAGAACCGGGTTGCGGACACCCTGGACGAAGTTCGGCATTCGCTGCTCTGCCTCTGACTTCAACGTCGACGGCGGCGCGCGAGCGTGCGGGCTGAACCTGCGCTGTCGCTGCTCGACCTGCTCGATCCAAGTCGGGCCAGAAGCGCGCCGAAACGAGTAGTTGGTTGGAGACGGCTTCTCGGATGTGAGCTTCCACTCACCAGCGCTGTCCATCTGCCGCAGATCTGCAGGATCGTTTCCCCACTCTCGTAGCCGTTCCGAGGGCGATTCCTATGTACATGGAGGCGTTGTCAGAACTGTGGGTGGTCGAGGCGCATGCTGTTGGAGGATACACGGGTATCGTACGTTGCCTTCAGTACTGGGAACGTGGGGCACTGAGCGATTCCGCGGGAGAACGTTGTAGGAGCCGGGACCAACGCCTTCAGGAGTTGCACTTTTCTACGCGTCAACAACACGAGCCCAGTGTCAGCACTTGAACTGTGTCAACTTCAGCCAAAAGCTAAAGCTCACCTCGTCGAAGCGCTTGGAGGTGCTGCAGAGACTCGTGGCGCGCAAGGACCCTAACACGAAGCAGCGTGCGTGTCAGAGCACCCAGCTCGCAACAACCGAATGAAGTCGCTCACACCGCTAACCCACGCGTGACTTCGTAACCGAGCGAGCCGCGGCTTGAGCTGTAGAGCTTGTCGGGGCTGAAACACTCGTTCCGGAACGCCGAGCCTGGAGGCACCGCGGTCTTGGGCAGACGAGAACTGATGCTCCTGCCACTGGAACTCCAGAGTTTGCGTGCTGCTCGAGCGGTGGCAATAGGATCCGGGTCCCCGCCGTCGCCCTTGAGCACCGGGTTGACGGTCGGGTCAAAGAAGAAGGTGTCGCGGAACGCCGGGTACTGGATGCGTTGATGCGCGATTTGCTGCAGCCGCAGTGTCGTGGGGAATGACTCGCTGTGGCCGCTGTTGGAAGCATAGCGGATATGGTGTTGATTTGGCAGAGCTGGCGGGGGCGTCGGGTGTGCTTCATGCGTCTCTGTGCCTCTGCTGCCGTGCGGCTTGCTTGCGCTGGCGATGATCATGAGCGCGACGTCCGAGTGTGTGACCGACGACGCCCTTGATGGAGACTGAGAACTTGAAAACGTGAGTGTTGTGTCTTATTCCGCATGTTGAAGCAACAAAAGTGGAGCCATGCACGCACAGCAAGTTCTGGCTTTCATCACCATTGAAATCAACACGAGCAAGATGAAACTATGCTAGTGACAAAACGAAGGTGACGTCAAAAGACAAGCTTCGTTTCGTCAAAAGATATAAAAATTAGATCTCTTTCGTCCTCAAAGTGTAGAACGACTTTGCTCGTCTGCTCATAGTTATGAAGCTACTACGGCGCCGACTCGAGGTTGCAAGTGAAAACGAGAAGCCCACTACGCGTTCTTCTGCGCGGAACTCGAAGAGTCCGACGACGGCGCCGCCGCCGCCGCTTCGGGTTGCCGCAGTTGCCGCCCGACCAGCAAGCGAGCGAAGCGCGAGATGCACCGCTGCGCGTCGCGCCTACATCATCTCGTCCATCTCCTCGTCCTCGTCGAACTCGCCCTCCTCTTCTGCTGTCGCGTCCTGGTACTGCTGGTACTCCGACACCAAGTCGTTCATGTTCGACTCCGCCTCCGTGAACTCCATCTCGTCCATGCCCTCGCCCGTGTACCAGTGCAGGAACGCCTTGCGACGGAACATCGCCGTGAACTGCTCCGACACGCGCTTGAACATCTCCTGGATCGCCGTCGAGTTGCCGATGAACGTCGTGCTCATCTTCAGACCCTTCGGGGGGATGTCGCACACGCTCGCCTTGATGTTGTTCGGGATCCACTCGACGAAGTACGACGAGTTCTTGTTCTGCACGTTCAGCATCTGCTCGTCCACCTCCTTCGTGCTCATGCGGCCGCGGAACATGCACGCAGCGGTTAAATAGCGGCCGTGGCGAGGGTCGGCGGCGCACATCATGTTCTTCGCGTCGAACTGCTGCTGCGTCAGCTCCGGCACCGTCAGCGCCCGGTACTGCTGCGAGCCGCGCGACGTCAGCGGCGCAAAGCCGATCATGAAGAAGTGCAGACGCGGGAACGGGATCAGGTTCACCGCGAGCTTGCGAAGGTCCGAGTTCAGCTGGCCCGGGAAGCGGAGACACGTCGTGATGCCCGACATCGCCGCGCACACCAGGTGGTTCAGGTCGCCGTACGTTGGCGTCGTCAGCTTGAGCGTGCGGAAGCAAATGTCGTACAGCGCTTCGTTGTCGAGGCACATCACCTCGTCGGCGTTCTCGACGAGCTGGTGCACCGACAGGGTCGCGTTGTACGGCTCCACGACCGTGTCCGATACCTTCGGGGACGGGCACACCGAGTACGTGCACATGATGCGGTCCGGGTACTCCTCGCGAATCTTGGAGATCAGGAGCGTGCCCATGCCCGAGCCAGTGCCACCGCCGAGCGAGTGCGTGATCTGGAAGCCCTGCAGGCAGTCGCAGCTCTCAGCCTCCTTGCGGACGACGTCCAGCACCGAGTCGATGAGCTCGGCGCCCTCCGTGTAGTGACCCTTCGCCCAGTTGTTGCCAGCGCCCGTCTGGCCGAACACGAAGTTGTCCGGGCGGAAGAGCTGGCCGTACGGACCGGCGCGCACCGAGTCCATCGTGCCCGGCTCGAGGTCCATCAGGATCGCGCGCGGCACGTAGCGGCCGCCGGTGGCTTCGTTGTAGTACACGTTGATGCGCTCGAGCTGCAGGTCCGAGTCGCCGTGGTAGCTGCCCGTCGGGTCCACGCCGTGCTCGTCCGAGATCACCTCCCAGAACTTGGCGCCGATCTGGTTGCCGCACTGGCCGCCCTGGATGTGAACCAACTCTCTCATTGCGTCTGTCTGGCAGGAGGCACAAAGCGGCAATTAGTATCTTGCGTCCGCCCAAGCAGCAAGCAGATGGCAGGGGAGGGGCGACTTCTCCAGATGCAGCAGCAGGCGAGCAAGCGAGGGGAGGGGCGACGCGGCAGATGGACGTGAGGGGAGGGAAGATCGAGCGCGACCATTCTCCGCCACACGTCCATTCGTCGGTCCACTGGTCGAGCTCCTCGGCTCCAGTCGCTCGCTCGCTCGTGCTGCTGTGGCCGAGAGACATCGAGAGACATCGAGAGATCGAGAGGACGGACCTGATGCTGCGACTTGTGTGCGCTCGGGTCTTCCGGTGGCGGATGCGGATGCGGCGGCGGCGGCGCGGGGCGGGCAGGCTCCTGACTTGCGTCGGGTCTTTTGGCGAATGAAGGGAGTTTTTTTCTCCCGCGCTCGTTTGGCTCGGCGCGCTTCAAGAGGCGAAACCAACAACCGAGGGGCAGCGCTTTTCAAAAATAGATGACGAAGTTTTCGGGCGGGAATGGCTGCGCTTTCGACTCGCGGGACGCGAAGCATACATTGCGAGAGTGCGAATTCCCGCAGAGCAAGATTCCACTTGGATTCGAAAGCAGTCGATACATTCGCTGTATTCATATTCGAGTTCACGTCTGGAAATCTGTAATGTACACGAATAGATTGCAGCGCGGATCGAAAAATAAAGCGAGAAAGAGAGAGAGAAAAAAAGGCAACGGCTGAGGAGAAAGGGAGGAGCCGTTTCAAAAAGTGTGTGGTTGGTCGAGAGAGCGCGCAAGGATGGAAGTCGTGCTGACACTCGGGTACAACCAAACAGCACTTGAGGAGGGGCAGACACGAGGGAGGCAGATACGCCTCCAGGTATAAAAAAAGGGAGGAGCCACGATTTATATTTGAATTTTTGAAACTCCGCTCGTTTTGACACTAAAAATAGCCTAAAAATAGCCTGACAAAACCGACGACACTATTTCTCAATTAGTTCGGATAGTGAAGAAACACAGAATACACAGTACGCACACAACCACCAAGCGCCAAGCTCCACTTTCAAGCTCCAAGCTCCACATCGCCTCGACCTCGCTCGTGCGTTCGCTTTCTTGGCCTTCTTGCCTCCTCTGCGTCCCTGCATGCATTGGATGGCATTGCACACGCAGACGATCTGGTGATCGAGCAAAGGATCGAGCGGGAATGAATGCGCTGCAACTGCAAACCTTGCGAGAAGAGTGCTTTCAGTATGCACCGGTGCAACAACCTTGGGGTCACTTGAGCGCGCAGACATTCGCCACGTCGCCGTAGTTCAGGTCAACTTTGCACCGCGAGATGGTGTGGCGATCACCTTCGCCACCGACGACGGTGACTCGAGTTCAGCATGCGCAAATGCAACCTTGTCGGACAGGCATGTGCGACAGCGAGAAGCGAACGTGCAACTTGCAGCGCCTCGCGTCGTGACCATCTCGCTGTGCATGTGCCGTGTTTATTATGCTGCCAAGCATTGCAGTCAACCTCCGCTGAGCATCAACAAGTCCGATTCTACTTTTTGATCTGCATCAAAAAGTGGAATCCATTTTGGTGTGGATCGACACTCGATCTCGATCATGCTGCTCCGCTTCGCTGTTGCAGCACGTGCGGCGCGATCACTGCGCGCGGCTGCTGCTGCGGTGGCCGCCGACCCAGCGTTTGTGCGCTGCTTCGCGTCCAACAGCAGCGAGTTGCCGGACGGATGGGAGGCGATCACCCGCAAGAACGGTGCGTGGAGCGCGTGCCGGCGGCCCTCCATGTGCTCTAACCGCCTCTGGTGGCTCTTGTGACTCGCGACGCGTTGCTGTAGGCGACGTCGTGTTCTACCACGCGGGGCTGCGAAAGACCGTGCGCCATCTGCCAGGTTACGAACCGCCGCCGCGCGCTGTCGCTCCGTCTTCGAGGACCCCGACGACGCCCAAGGAGCCCGAGAGCCGCGCCGAGACGAGCAAGCCGGTGGCCTCGCACTCGGAGCTCGTCGAACAGGAGCACTTTGTTCCTATCGACTTCGACGAGGCCATGCGAATCGAAGGCCACGAGTCGCAAGTCGTGCATGTGCGTGGCAACGGCGAATTGCGAGTTGGGGGACTGGGTTTGTTTGGGCTGAGATCAGACGCTGTTGATGATCGCTGCAGATTGAGCTCCGGCCGCAGCAATGTCTGCGTGCGGAGACCGGGGCGATGATCTACATGACCGACGGCGTGGAGATGGAGACGACAACGGCGGGCGGCGTGCAGCAGGGCATGAAGCGGTCGGTGCCTGCTCACACGGCGTCGGATTCGGCGTGCAAACTCTCACTCGCATTCTGCTGCTCATGCTGGCGAGCAGACTGATGACGGGCGAGAACTTCTTCGTGTCCAACTTCGTGTACCGCGGGGAACAAAGTGGGCACGTGGCGCTCGGCACGAGTTTCCCCAGCAAGATCCTGCGCCTACGGCTCAGCGACTTTGTCGGCGGCTCGATCATCTGCCAAAAAGGGGCGTTCCTCTGCGGATCCGGCACTGTGAACATCGAAATGGTGCGCGCGCATCTGGGTGTGTTTGCTACGAAGAAGGCGGCTTCTTATCGCGTTGTCCAATGCTGTGTCCGCTGTGTGCAGGAGTTCGCGAAGAAGTTTGGTGTCGGCTTCTTCGGTGGCGAAGGCTTCATTCTCCAGCGACTCACGGGATCCGGCGACGCACTGGTTCGAGCGTCCGGCGCGCTGATCGAGCGGGACTTGGCACCGGGCGAGGTGTTGCGCCTCTCGAGCGGATGCCTCGTGGCTTTCGAGCCAAGTGTGCACTACGACATCACGATGATGAAAGGCGTGAAGAATGTGTTGTTCGGCGGCGAGGGGCTGTTCGTGACGACGCTGACTGGACCCGGCAAGATCTTCCTCCAGAGTCTGCCGTTCGATCGCGTGGTGGGCGAAATGGCTGCTCGCATTCCTCGCGGAGGCGGTGGCGGGATGATGTTCCCGTTCATGATGGGCGGCGGCGGTGGTGACGGCGGTGGCGGTCAGGCAGCCGACAGCAGCGGCGCTGGTGTTGCGGACGAAACATCCTCCTCGGTTGGCGCGGAGAGTGGCGATCCGGAGCTGGGTGATGGCTCTTGGAACGCCTCGGACGACAGCATCTACGGCGGCAACTCCAGCGACAGCAGCACCAGCAGCAGTGTGGATCCGTTCGGCGACGTGGATATCAACGCGTCGTCCGAGTCTTCGGAGGAGGCGGCAGGCGGGATCATGGACCTCTTCGACAGCTTGTTTCGGCGGGATTGAGTTTGCCAATCTTTCAGCAAAGATCGGATAGTGACAAAATCGAGGATTGCGACGATTCACTAGGATACACCAGTTCCTTCTTCGTTCCAATTGAGTGTGCGAGAAGCCCCAGGACGGCTCTGCGAACGATGGCTGCGAGCGCCGCGATGGTCGTCTACTGCTTCGACACGCTGCACGCGCACTTTGACGGCGGCAGCGAGCCAGAGCCGGCGTTCGACACGCGCCTCAAGTTGTGCGTCCGCCGCGGCGTTGGCGTGTATCTCGCACCAGATGACGGAGCCCGTGTGTGCGTGTGTTTGTGTCTGCTCGCGGCAGCCCGCTCTTCGTGACGTGGGAGATCGAGCGCCAGCACGGCGTGGACCTGCGCGGGTGCATCGGCACGCTCGCGCCCACGCGGCTGCAGAACCTGCGCGACTTCACGTTCAAGAGCGCGCTCAAGGACCGGCGCTTCGAGCCCATCGGCCCGCACGAGCTGCCGCGTCTGCACTGCTCCGTATCGCTGCTCGTCGACTACGAGGACGCCGAGCACTACGAGGACTGGGAAGTGCGTGCGCTGCGTACGGTGGCTACGCCGCTCGCGCTCTCCACTGACAGCCGTGGTCTGGGGCTCAGATCGGCGTGCACGGCATCATCATCGAGTTCAGCGACGCCGGCGGCGGGCTCTACAGCGCGACCTATTTGCCAGACGTCGCGAGCGAGCAGGGCTGGTCGCACGTCGAAGCCGTGACGTCGCTGATGAAGAAAGCGGGCTTCCGCCGCAAGGTCACGCCCGCGATGCTCACGGCGCTCAAGGTGACGCGCTACCGCTCCTCGAAGCACAAGCTGTCGTACAGCGAGTACCTTGCCATCAAAGCCCAAGGTCTCGAGTAGACAAGAAGCCGACCGACAACGAGATGTTGCAAGCGGGAAGTCCGCGTGCTCGCTCAACCCGTTCGTTTTGCTGCTGGTCTCTCGACTGACGTTTAAAGCACATGCAAGTGTGGCGGAGGCTGCTCCCTTCCTCCTCCTTCCCCCTCCACTCTTCTTGGCCTAGAAGCGGCCGGACGAGGACGACGGGATCTTACCCGAACGGTTGTTCAGGCGCTCGCGGTAGTCGTCGTGCACCTGAGCCAGGAGGCTGCCTCCGCCGAGCAGCGGGTCGTAGCTGCCTTCGCCACTCTCGTCGATCTCGCCACTCTCCGCCCCGAGCTCAGCTCCACTGAAGTCGTCCATGGACGAGATGCGCCGCATACTCTCCTTCTCGGACGGAGACCGGCTGTCCTCGTCGCCTTTCGGGCGACGGGCGACGGTCGCTGCCTGCCGCTTGCTCTGAGCAGACGCGGTGTACTGCCCCGCGAGGCGAGAGTACACGTCCACTTGGGGCGCTGGAGGAGGCGCAACAGCCGCTTGCGCACTCGGCTCCGCGATGTCAGTCGCGAGTTCCCGGAAGCGCTCCAGACCATACGACTGCGGCTGGCGGAGCGACGGCGACGCCACGAACTGCTCCGACTCGTTTTCGCGCTTGATGTTCGCGAGCACTTCCATGACTTGGCTTGTCTTCTTCGACGGAGCCTTGAAGCCGAACCCGTGCGAGCTAGAGCGCTCTGTCGGGGTCCCAGATCTCGGGGGTCGAGCCACTGACCCAGATCCTCCGCGGTCGCGCAGACGCCGCGATCGGTTCCGATCCGAACGCGACTGCAACAGCTCGCGCTTCGACACGCTCTCGCGGACCCGGTTCTTGTGGATGCCCGTGAAGTTGCTCGGATTCGACAACCGCACGAAAATCGACGAGTTCGTTGCCGAAGACGAGTCATCGCTGCCGAGTTGAGTTGGCGAATCTCCTTTGGTCGCTCCAGAGAAGTCCTCTCCGCTCTGCCCCGCCATTTGCTCGCGTCGACGCCGTTCAGTCAGCGAGATCGAGTCCAAGTTGTCGCCCATGTCGTCAAGCTCGACATGGAACTCCCGGCGGTCCTTCAACGACGTGTGCACTCTGCTGCCTCTCGGCCCGCCTCGGTGAGTGTCCTCGCCCCCGTCTTTCATGTCGATGTCATCCTCGTACTCTGCTTCGCGGTCATCTCCAGTCATTTCGTCGTCATCGTCATCCTCTTCGTCATCGTCAAACTCGTTCGCCCACGACACCGGACCGGAAGCTCGGCCAGGAGTTGCAGCTGCTTGAAGTGGTGGCACCAGACCACGCGGAGCGTCCTTCGCCTGAAAACGGGGACGCTCGCCTCCTTGGTTCGAGAGCTTGGCGAGCTGCACTTCCAAGTACGACACGCGCTGCTGATTCTCAGTCTGTTCGCGCCTCTCGCTCACCAACTTTTGCTGAAGAGCGTGCTTCTCCTGCTCCGCCTGGCGCGCAACGGTCTCGAGCTCGTCGCATTTCTTCCGCAGCATCGTGTTTCGTTCCTCCGACACGGACAGAAGGATGCGGCTACGGTCATCCAGCGATGACAACGTCGATGACGACGGCGGCTCTCGTCCGGGGGATGCGCTCGAGTCCAGACCACCCTGCACCACCTTGTGCAGCGATTCTTCGTAGCTCAGCTTGATGTGCTGCGTCCGGTTGCGCTCTTGTTCCAGCAGCCTCGCCAGGTCCGTCATCTCCACCTGCAGTTTCGCGATCTCCTGCTCCTTGCGCTGATCTTGCTTCTTCACATCCACTGCCATCCCGAAGAGCATTTTCAGAAGGCTCCGCGCTTCTGGAAGCGATTGCGTGCGCTCGATCTTCACAAGCGCGACACCGGCGTCGGGGTTGCGTCCGTCTTCAGAGATCTCGGAAATCTTCTCTTCCTTGTACTCAAGCTGCGCGTGGAGAGACTCGATGCGCTCCTCGAGGTCGTAAATCAGCTGCTCTTCCTCTGGTGTCAACTGCTGGTCTTGACGGCCGCTGAGTCGTCGGTTCATCGGTGGCTTCAGCGGGGAGATGAGGACGTCACGGATGCTGCTCTCCGGGGCAATCGACTTGCGAAGATCAGCCTCCAACCGGTCTCGCTGAGCATACAGCGCCTCCATCTCTTTCGCGACCGCCTCCCGCTCTCGCTGCAATTGCTCCAACTTGTGTTGCTCTTCCGCTCGTCTCTTGACTTCGTCTGACAGCCAGTTGCCGTCCTTTTCGCCCTTGCTCGACGCTGGAGCAGTCTTTCCGCGACCATGTGACGAGTTCATGCGCTTCGCTTGGGCTTGCAGCTGCTGCTGGTGCTTCAGCTTGAGCTTCGCTGCCGTGATCTCCTCCATTTTGCGCTTCAGCACGCGCTCCTGTGCATCCTTCTGGGATCCGAGTCGCTGGATCTGCTGCTTATCGCGCGCCTGCGATCGCTTTAGGCTCATGATCTCCTTCTGTCTCGTTTTCGCTTCGTCCTCGTACCGCTTGCGCTCGTCTTGCATCTTCTTGACCAAGTCGACCTTCTGGCGCTTCATGTTGCTGATCTCGGCCGTCAGCACGCGCAGCTGCATCTCGTCCTTCTTCCTCTGGTTCATGAAACGGTTGATCTCGTTCTGCTTCTTGCGCAGTGACGAAAGTTCTGCTTCTTTCAGCTTCAAGTCACCCGAGAGCTTGTCAAGTCTCGCGCCGCCGCCAGAGTGGTCGCCCTGCTGGATCTTCGCTTCGATCAGCTGGATCTCCTCGATGAGCTTGTCGCGATCCATCTGTGCCTTGCGCATTTCCTCGACCATCAGCACCATCTTCTCCTCGTAGTAGTTCTTCATCTTCTCGTAGTTCACCTGCGCTTTACGGATGCTTTGCACGAGTTGCTCCTTCAAAGAGATGTCGTGCGCGAGATCCTGCACCGAGTCTCCGAGATGCTTCTGGCGGCGTTGGAATACGCGCTGGCGGTCCGCCTCTTCCGCCGACGCCTCCATGACCAGCGTTTCCTCTACGCTTTCGATGTCTCCTTCGCCATCCTCGCTGATCATGCCCGCGTCGTCGCCGCTCTCTTCCGCTTTCAGCTTCTTCAGCTTTGCGCTTTCGCGCTCGATGTCCTTCTCGGCCATCTCAATCAACTCGCTTCTTTCTTTCAGTCCAGACTCGACGAACGAAGGCAGCGCGAACGGCTCGAACACAGACGACGCCGATGCGTCCTGTCCGCCAGGAAGCCCCGACGGGTCGAACGTCAAAACCGCGCGATCTCTCTCGCGCTCGACTGCACGCAGCTTCTCCTGCAACTCGAAGATCGTCCGGAGATTGTCCTTGAGGATGTTCGACTTGCTCTCGCGCTCTTCAGGTGACAGCGATGCGCCACTCTCCTCGCTCTCCTCGAGGCAAAGCCGTAAGTAGTCCCGCTCTGCCTGGGCAGCTATCATCTCTTCCTTGAGCAAGTCGAGGTGCGTTTTCCCACGCTTCAATTCGGACGTCAGCCGTTCGACTTCGCTCTCGGCGTTCTCGGCTCGCGAGCGCAGATTCGAGTACGAGTCGAAGTCCATTTGCATCCCGATCAGGTTCGTACCGACAGTTCCGAAGTTGAGCTCAGAGTCCGAGAGCCCGGGGTTCCGTAGGCGGTGAACCTCAGCTTGCAGCATCTGCACTTGGCGGCGAAGCTCGAGCGTCATCGCGGATCCTTCGTCGCGGTTCACAACCGCCTTGTTCTGGATGTTTCGCGCGCGGTTCGCGTACTTAAGTGCGTTCAGCGTCTCCTCGAAGTTCACGTCCGCAGGGCTCACGCACGTGAGCATGAGCGTGCGGCTGTTGCCGCCGAGCGAGTCCTGCAGCATCCGCGTGAGCTTCGAGTCGCGGTACGGCACATGCACGCGCCCGCGCTTCTTGTCGTCGCCGAGCGCGCTGATGACGTTGCCGAGCGCAAGGAGGCCCTTGTTGATGTCGATGCCTTCTTTCAGCCGCTTCCCCTCTGCTTGCGTGCGCTTCTGGCGCTCGGAGCCGGCCAGGTCCACGAAGTTGAAGTAGCACGTGCGCGTCTCGTACTCGCCTTCCGCAGCGCCGCCCTCATCGCCCGCGGGGCAGCCGATCGGGATGTGCTGCACCATCGACACTGTGAAGATCGCGTGCGAGCGACTCGAGTGCGCGTTCATGAGCGTGCTGCCCGTGGTGCGGCAGAGCGTGCCGCGCTCCAGCAGCCGCAGACACTCGTCCGCGTCGAGCACCTGCTCCTCTGCGGCGCCCGTGACGAGCACCTCGCCGCCCTCGGTCTCCCGGAGCGCCACCTTGCTCTCGCCCGTGGCGTCCCCGAGCGTCACGAGCAGGTCGCGGATCTCCTCGCCGTAGATCTCGAGGAACCGGATGCGCACCTCGGCGCGGAAGAGAGCGTTCTCCTGCGTCTTGCTCTCGATCGTGTCGAACATGTTCATGATCACGCGCGGGATGATGCCGTACTCCTCCGGGGGCACGTGCACGGCGCTGCCGCTGCCCATCGTGAACGTCTTGCCCGAGCCCGTCTGCCCGTACGCGAAGATGGTCGAGTTGTACCCGTCGAAGTTGGCGCGCACGAGCGGCTCCACGCAGCGCCAGATGTCGCTCTGCTGCGCGTACTTGCCGAACGCGTAGTCGTACGTGAACGACCGGTTCTTCCCCATCACCACCTGCGCCTCGGCCTCCACCACGGACACGCACTCATCGCAACGTTCCACTTTCTCGCGCCCGATCAGCGGCCGGATGCGCACGGCCACGCGCACCGACGACGACAGGTCGTCCTCGCTGTCCATCGCGCGGTTCTGCGTGTTCTGCTGCTGCAAAGGCGGAAGGGAGGGAGCGGAGTGAGCCACAAGCGTCAGGAGAGGAGAAGGTTGCACTAAGGATTTTGAAAGTACTTTGCTAAACTGGATGGTAAAATCTAGAACAGGTTTTACGCTTTGAAATTTGGGAAGAGATGAATTCCCTGGATGAAAAACAGTATTGAGCTCGACCTGGGAGTGCCAAAATTCCAGATAAGCGTTCAAACATTCACAATTGGTCTTTTTGTGGACACTTATCACGCCGCACGAAGGCGAGCCGCGTTCAAACAACCTAACAGACAACGTCACGCCACTTTTCCTGCAACCTACCAGGCCTAACTGCAACCTATCCCGCTGAAAAACAACCTAACAAAGTGGTACAACCTATCATATATTACCAGTTCCGCTGAAAGATAACCGGAGGGTGGCTGCATATTTTGTCACGTGGTCATCTTTTGGTAGATTTCAAGAGATCTTCGTAAACTACATGAGCTCCTTTGAGGGACAGATCGCTCTGAAACGGGACGCTTCGGAGTCTTCGGGACATTGCGACCTTCTACTCAGCGCTGACGCCATTTTACAAGAGTCGACACGACGCGCAAGCCATGAGCGAGAGGGTGTGCTCGTGCTCCTGCCACCACGTCGACACGGCTCGCTTCACCGAGCGCCAAGCTGCCGCTACAGCGCTTAGCAACCAGCTAATGCGTTCGCGGCTCCACGAACTCGCCAACCTCGAAGAGATGGCACTCGCGACCTACCACTTGACGAAAGAGACCGCCGCTGCCCATCAACGCTTGCTCCAGAAGATAGCATACGAGCGATGGAGTGCATACGAGAGCGCGCTGGCGACATCAGCGTTCAATCCACTCGACACGAGCTACATCGTCTCGCTGTCTGCGCTGCTCGGCAAGTGCTGCCCGATCTACAAGACAAAGGGCAGCTGCATTAGGTGATTACAGTCGTGTCATGCCACCACACTCAAAATGCGTGACTATCTTCTGATGAACTGAGAGGTCGAGCTGCGGGTGCTGCGCCTTCGACTTGACGAGGATCATCTATAGCAACTGCAGTCGCAGCATGCGGACGTAGGCTGCGTCCGACTTGTGCTGGTGGAAGGGGAATGAGTTGTTGTTCAGATGGGTGTACACTTGCGCGATCACGAGCACTCCGCACGATGAGCCGTCGATCTGCTTTGGCAGCAGCACCCACTTCTCGATAACGCGAGGGAACTCCTTGTTGCCAGCGCTTTTGAGATGCCACGCGCGGAGAAATGGCTCGACCTTGCTCGCCCAGGCATCTTGCATCAGCGGGCGGTATCGCGCCCTCCCGAACGGATCGTATTAATACACCGCGACCAGGCTGGGGAAGAGGATCGTGACGAGGATGACACCCCAGTGGTTTGCTTCGAGATGCACCGGATGAACAGCATACTTTGCCGCCGAAAACGACGTGGCTGGAGACAGCAACGACATGCCGTCGTACACTAGAGGGCTGAGAAACTGGGAATTCGGCACCGACGCACACATCGTCTCGCACGCGAACTGGATCACAGCGTCGTTGAGTCAGCACTTTCGCCCAAGAAAGCCGACGACATTTTCCAGGTTGAGCGCGAACTTGCCCCCAGGAACGACGAACGCGGTCTTCATCGCCGCGCCTTCCAGCCTCGTTGCTACCTCCTCTGCCATCTGCTTGTGGTGCGCACCGACGATTGGGCGACGAGAGCACTGGTCTGAAAGAGACTCGACAGTCGGTCTCTGCAGGGAAGAGCTCGGGTACACTCGTTGTGTCGAGGTTCAGCCAGTCCTCTTCCCGAAGCCACTGCAAGTCCGCTTCCCATCGTGCACACGCCCGTTCGCACGAGTAGAAGTGTTCCATTGTGTACACGAAGTAGCTGCAGAGCATACACGAGCACAAGTAAATGTCAGACTCTGGTGACTGGTGCTGCAACATATGAGGAGATTGTGCAACCCAAGCAGACATAGGTTGCTTCGAACACAGCAGGCTCACCTTAAAAACGATGGCAAGTCGGGGATGATGCTTGCTAGCACTTCGTCCACCTTGCCGTCGCCAGTGTCTGACACTACACTCACGCTGTTGAAGTACGAAGATGGCTGCCGCCGCGACTTCTCTTCCGAGATCTCACTTTGGAGCTTCACGACCAGCGGCTTCGGCACAACGTAGTTGTAAACGAGGTCAGCACGAAGCACACGATCTTGTGCACCAACTGCCTTCCTTGCAGCAAGAAATTTGTCGTCCATCCGAACCGGGTACTTCTGCAGCACCCATTTCGCGTCCTTGACAGAGCGCACACGAAGAGCCCACTGCACGACGTCCGGAACGCTCGCTGAGACATCAGACGCGAGCACCACTGCGGCTTTGCGTTGTGGTGGAGCTGACCACGCTTGCCCTGGAGTGTGCCGTGTGTTTCGGTTCTGCTTGGCGGCTGGTAACTTGAGGACCTCGACTCCTTTTGACTGTGGTTCCGGGTGTGCTGCTGGTTGTTTCTCAGCAGGCGAAGCAGCAGGTTCCACAAGAGCCACCTCAAAGCTCTCGCTAAGAGGCTCAGACACGGGATCAAAGGTTGCGTCTTCTGCACAACCGCTCGCCTCGTCGCCACTGCTCCCATCGCCTCTTCCACCGATACGGATCGACTCGAGCAGTGTGTCCATCGCGTCGACAGGCTCCAGTATGCTCTCTTCGCTGTTGGCGTCGGTGTTGAACTCGTCCGTAGTCTACGAACCGCCATCAACTCCGTGCTCGTCGTGCCGCAGCTCTGTCTGCACGATACCCTCCCACCGATCGAGCTCCTTGAAGAAGTCGACCAACTTCGTTTTGCCTGTTGTCGGTCTTTCGCTTTTGCTTTTGCTCGACGAGAGCACGGGAGAGTTGTTGGAGTGCATATACTGACTCGTTTGCTGAAAGGGGTGTATGTGCAGTTGCTGATGTGTTGTTATTCTATCAT